>OZ024902.1:137210688-137243579 GCA_964017125.1 Flabesymbios commensalis
CATGGTACATGGAGAAGTACATGCCACATACTACATAGATAAGTATATGCTTCATGCTACATAGATAAGTATATTATTGTGATTTTGATAAACCCCGAGTGGAGAAGTAAGTTGGGGGAAAGGAAGATAATATAATAATAAAGAAAGTACTCATATTTTGATGTCTTTGAAATCTGCAGTTGCCAAAATTTCCTTCGGCGAAGTTAATATAACTTGTTAACTTGTTAACAAAGGGAAAGTTAGGGGTTTAATAGGTAAAGGTAATGTGTTATAGATAAAATATGAAAATTGGTAAGAGGAGTGCTGATAGTCGAGGCAAACGGGGAAGTGACAGATTTAGTGGCAAAGAGGTATGGCTTGGCTGTGTACGTGCAAAAGGCTGCGGGTTGTGGAAGTTGTACACAACCACAGGGTGCAATCAAACGAATCACAATTCCAATGATATAACACCATTGTCACACTTCGCCAAATAAAGCATGCTACATGGAGAAGAACATACCACATAGAGAAGAACATGCCACATACCACACATAGAAGTATAACACCAATCTCACACTTTGCCAGACAGATAGAGCATGCCACATAGAGGAGTACATAGCTAATCCGATGAAAAGAACAGACGAACGAACGCGACCAAATACAAACATAACGTTCCTGGCGGGAGCTAATAAGATAAGGTACGTGTAAAGTATAAGCAATAAACGTACAAATGACAGAGAAATGAAATGAATGGGTTTTTTAGGCCACCCTTGTGCACATATAGGCTAAACTGAGCCAGGAAAAACTCCTAAGGATGGTGAGATGGATGAGATGACACTGCCCTCCAGACACAAGATTCGAAATTCGGGCCCTGGCGGTTTGAGGTCGAGAACGCTACCTTTCGGTTACAGAGGCTGCCCACAATATTAAATCTTTACGAGTGAGCGGGGAGGAAACAATTTTGGCCAGAGTGTGGTTCAAACCCACGATCTCCGAGTTTCCAAGCAGGCAGCTTTAACCCCTGCACCATAGCCCCCGCCGACAAATAATAATAATAATAATAATAATAAAATCTTTATTTAAAGAGGGTAAACCCAATGAGCATTTGCCCATCTTCCTTGGGGCCCTCAAACATTCAAAAATACAAAATACATAATACATAAGTAATAATGAATAAAGTAATAATATATATACAGCATAATCAGAAAAGAGTCTTTTAAACATGTATATGTACTGCCGTGCAAAGGCAAAAAGCAGCATCTGCTTACTATACAAGTAAGCATATACTGCCTCTTGTCTCTGCAGAGCAGTGTAAGCTATGTACCCCAAACTGAGCTACAATATTCAATGAGTGGTTTAACATAATAATCATAATATTTAATCCTGGTTTCTAATGGCAAGTATTTTCTAATCGTTCTGAACAGGAATAAACGGTAGGAGGTACACTTTTTGAGCTGAGCGACCTGCATAGTCCATGAGAGAGTATTGTCTACATTAACCCCTAGTAGTTTTGTACTGTTTACTTCATCAATTATAGTATTACCTATTTTTACATTTGCTGAATTGCAATTAGTATTGATCTGAACAGATTTCTCTCTATTAGATATAAATAAGGTTTTAGTTTTTTCAATGCTAAGTACCATTTTGTTTTGAAGACACCATCTATCCAAACTGGCTGCACATTCTTGTAGTTTTTTGACAGAGAAACTAAACAGGCTAAGCTAAACGTCTAAAGTCGGTCTCCGCACTGAAAGGGATAAGCGTAAAGCACGATTAAAGTCGTTTTCAATCCATTTTTTTAGCAGAATAAATTTCTGATATATTGGAAATTGCCTGGCTTAGTCATCACGTTTTTCAAATGTTTTGTTTCAAGTTAAAACAATGTGTGTATTTTCACCGACGTGATGTTATGGATCGCGTTGGACAAAACACGAAGTGGGTGAAAATTTAAGAACTTAACGAGAAAGGGCTATTGTGGTTCATTGTTAGATGCAGCGATCGGGCGCTGGATCAGCCTCCATTTATTCTAGCCAAATAATAGAGTTTAGCATTCAGCATGGTAATAGAGCAATTGGAACAATCACAAAAAATAAACATTAGTTTGACTTCCTTGTTAAAGAATATATCACAACAAGACGCATATCGGAGTACGGCAAAGCAATATCTATATCAATAGGTCATTGGGAGACAATGTTTGATCTAGAAATATACAATGAAAGTTGATATGAGCTTTTACAATCAAGGACATTTTGAATAATTTGCCCTGAATGGGACGTTTTAGTTTTTGTTATGTCATTGTACAGGGCTGGTATATCTCGTTTTATTGCATAGGCCTAGTGTATCTCATATATTATTGTTCGGGCCTGGTATGTCTCGTATATTGTTGTACAGGCCTTGTGTGTCTCGTATATTCTTGTTCAGGCCTGGTATATCTCGTATATTGTTGTACAGGCCTTGTGTGTCTCGTATATTGTTGTACAGGCCTTGTGTGTCTCGTATATTGTTGTACAGGCCTTGTGTGTCTCGTATATTGTTGTACAGGCCTTGTGTGTCTCGTATATTGTTGTACAGGCCTTGTGTGTCTCGTATATTGTTGTACAGGCCTTGTGTGTCTCGTATATTGTTGTACAGGCCTTGTGTGTCTCGTATATTGTTGTACAGGCCTTGTATGTCTCGTATATTGTTGTACAGGCCTTGTGTGTCTCGTATATTGTTGTACAGGCCTTGTGTGTCTCGTATATTGTTGTACAGGCCTTGTGTGTCTCGTATATTGTTGTACAGGCCTGGTATGTCTCGTATATTGTTGTACAGGCCTTGTGTGTCTCGTATATTGTTGTACAGGCCTTGTGTGTCTCGTATATTGTTGTACAGGCCTTGTGTGTCTCGTATATTGTTGTACAGGCCTGGTATATCTCGTATATTGTTGTACAGGCCTTGTATGTCTCGTATATTGTTGTACAGGCCTTGTGTGTCTCGTATATTGTTGTACAGGCCTTGTGTGTCTCGTATATTGTTGTACAGGCCTTGTGTGTCTCGTATATTGTTGTACAGGCCTTGTGTGTCTCGTATATTGTTGTACAGGCCTTGTGTGTCTCGTATATTGTTGTACAGGCCTTGTGTGTCTCGTATATTGTTGTACAGGCCTTGTGTGTCTCGTATATTGTTGTACAGGCCTTGTGTGTCTCGTATATTGTTGTACAGGCCTGGTGTGTCTCGTATATTGTTGTACAGGCCTTGTGTGTCTCGTATATTGTTGTACAGGCCTTGTGTGTCTCGTATATTGTTGTACAGGCCTTGTGTGTCTCGTATATTGTTGTACAGGCCTTGTGTGTCTCGTATATTGTTGTACAGGCCTTGTGTGTCTCGTATATTGTTGTACAGGCCTTGTGTGTCTCGCATATTGTTGTACAGGCCTTGTGTGTCTCGTATATTGTTGTACAGGCCTTGTGTGTCTCGTATATTGTTGTACAGGCCTTGTGTGTCTCGTATATTGTTGTACAGGCCTGGTGTGTCTCGTATATTGTTGTACAGGCCTTGTGTGTCTTGTTAATATTCATCAGATCATTTCCATTCTGCTTATTATCAGATTACACTTAGCCTCACAACGCCCTATGCATGGCCTAATGTTATAAACCCACCGAAATGACATGTTGAAATAATGTTGGTTTAATGCTGGTTCACCGTCTGCGATGATGGCCCAGCGTTAAACCAACATTACGCCAACGCTTCTTGTCAATTAGAAAGTCCCATCACAATATTCATAGAATAGAGGTTATCTGAAATACATCTGTTTATTTATGAGGACCTCAATGCATGTTTGCGGCTGCACCCGGTAAACAGAGAATGCTCATCATGTGTGTTTTACTGTTGGGCCAGCGTCGCAGACGGTGGCCCAACATTAAACCAACACAGGGTCGATGTCCCGTTCTGGTAGCTGGTAAAGGCAAATCAGCCAAAACTAGTCTAGTTGACGTAAACACTTGGCTAGCGTCAGAACTGGACAACATAGCAAAAGCTCTGTTTTTGTATGTGAGATCAACAGTTTCATGAAGAATAATAGGGTAACTCTATTCAAATGATAATTTCACCTATGTATATATAAAGACTGCCAGTTATTTCAAGACATCATTCTAATGCTCCGCAAATAGAATTTGTAGTACAGCTTTTGAGACTACTCTTGTTGGATTAAACTGGATAATAACGTAAAGTTTTTTTATGGAGCACAATGTCAGACGCAGCACCAACCTTTCTAGACCTTTGAACAGCTTTGAAAAGTCTCATTGACGAAATGTCCGTTTTCTACTACGTAACTCTCTACATCATTAACTTAGCATTGGTTAATGGCTGGTATTTGTACATCATTAACTCAGCATTGGTTAATGGCTGGTATTTGTACAGCATTAACTCAGCATTGGCTAATGGCTGGTATTTGTATATCATTAACTTAGCATTGGTTAATGGCTGGTATTTGTACATCATTAACTCAGCATTGGTTAATGGCTGGTATTTGTACATCATTAACTCAGCATTGGTTAATGGCTGGTATTTGTACATCATTAACTCAGCATTGGTTAATGGCTGGTATTTGTACATCATTAACTCAGAATTGGTTAATGGCTGGTATTTGTACATCATTAACTCAGCATTGGTTAATGGCTGGTATTTGTACCGCATTAACTCCGCATTTTATAATGGCTAGTATTTTTGCAGCATTGACTTACCATTGGGCTGATGGCTAATGTACCGGTAGCATTAAGTCAGTATCGGGTGAAGGCTAGTGTTTTATGAGCACTGCCAAAAAATTGAAGCAGATATTCCGAACTAAATCTTACATTTGTGTTTCTTTTCCAGCGTTAGTCCAATGTTGTTTTGATGATGCTCCGTTTACGATGACATCAGAGCGGCGATTTTTTACACCTTAAGCAGATCCTTATCTAGATCCTTATCTAGCACTTAAAAGTGGCCGCTATAAAAGATGTCCGGGTCCTTGGTCATTTCTTTTGGACTATAAATGAAGAGGTGTGATGCTGAATTGTTTCCTGTTTTCCTTTCATTTAGCCCTTAACCTTTGACCCTTTAAGCTCTCACGATACATTAAAGCATCATTTTACATCCCAGAAAACAGACTTATTTTCCTACAACAAAGGGTTTTAGAACGAAACTTTCCATGAAACTGGTTTACCAATACATGGTCATTTTCTTAATTTTTTTAAACCACATCAAATCATCTTCTTCCACTACAAGACGAGAATTGCGACAGCGATTCGCGGCTTGTAGTGGATGAAGATGACTATGGTAAATTCAGGCTTGAAAGGGTTAAAGCGCTAAAATAATTTCGTGTAAACCATAGGGGTCAAAGGGTTTTTTCATTTGAAATCATCATAAATGTCTCAGTTAGCTTTTTCTGATTCATTTGAATACCTATTTTATGTATCTATGGCCATTAGAAATATTTTTAATCTTACAATGAAAGGATCGACTTTAGACGTCAGATTCTGACGTCTATGGACGTCAGATTCTGACGCCTTAAGTCGATCCTTGCGCTGTAGGGGCTAAAGTGCTAAAAAATAGATATGTCTTGTATTTTCCCATACAGGACGATACGACGTTTGTATTTTTCTCACACGATGAGGTCGCACATGACATAACTGTCATCAAGAATATATAACCCTTTAACCACCGGTGCCGCATATTATTTTTATTAGCACATTAAGTACCACCTTTTAAACATGTCAAAGATAAAATGTGACATTAATCAGCAATATTTGAAAACAGTTGACCTCTATTTTTTCAAATCTGAATAATTTTCACTATCTTGAAATTGTGGATCGCGTCAGCGAGACACAACTTCAAGTGGGTGAAAATTATTATATGTTCTTGCTGTCATACATGGCAATTCAAACTACAACAAGAGTGCCATATGGGCTGATACCGATAGACGTCTCATAGCTGTAACCACTACACAGATTGCAAGAAAAAAGTTATGGAGCCTTGAGTTGATTATGTCTGTGTCATGGACCAATCAATAATAGATCTGTAGAATCAGCATTCCTGTCTGATTTATTTCTCGCACAGTCTACGTCTACAGAAATAAACTGTAGACTGTTATGTATTATCTCAAGCTAGACAGTAAAATCATTCCGACGCCATCAATAATTGACATGAGTTTTATTCCGTCTGTGTCACAATCCAATTAGTCGTCGGGATGGTGTAAAATTAAATCCTGATTCTAGCCTGATGTATGTTTGATAGATCCACACACCTGCCACTTCCCCTCCGGCGCGCGCAGCTGGCGAAACAGGCGCTAGGTATGCTGGGACATTATTTATTCATGACACGTGTCATGTGACTTGTGTTGAGTTACGGGTAGAATTGATCGTTAGAGACAATACGATTGAATCTCATGACAAGAAGTGAATGACAGAGACAATGTGAGATGTGGCTCAATCTCAGTCATGACGAAAAGTAAATGACAGACAATGTTAGATGTGACTCAATCTCAGTCATGAGGAGCAGTGAATGACAGACAATGTGATATGTGACTCAAACTCAATCATGACGAGAAGTGAATGACAGACAATGTGAGATGTGATTCAAACTCAGTCAAGAGGAGCCTGAGAGAATTCAATGAGTGAATGAACAGCTAGCTAGCTAGGCAGCCAGCCAGCCAGCCAGCCAGCCAGCCAGCCAGGCAGCCAGCCAGCCAGCCAGACAGCCAGCCAGTCAGCCAGCCAGCCAGCCAGCCAGCCAGCCAGCCAGCCAGCCAGCCAGCCAGCCATCCAGCCATTCAGCCATCCAGCCAGCCAGCTAGCCAGCCCGCCAGCCATCCAGCCATCCAGCCAGCCAGCCAGCCATTCAGTCAGTCAGTCAGTCAGTCAGTCATTCAGTCAGTCAGTCAGTCAGTCAGTCAGTCAGTCAGTCAGTCAGTCAGTCAGTCAGTCAGTCACTCCTCAAGTTAGTTAGTCAGCCAGGAAGTCAGTCAGTCGTGCTGTCAGCCCGTCAGTCAGTTGGTCAGTCAACCAGTCGGTCAGTCAACCAGTCGGTCAGTCAGTCAGCTAGTCAGTCAGTCAGTCAGTCAGTCAGTCAGTCAGTCAGTCAGTCAGCTAGTCAGTCAGTCAGTCAGTCAGTCAGTCAGTCAGTCAGTCAGTCAGTCAGTCAGTCAGTCAGTCAGTCAGTCAGTCAGTCATCAAGTCAGTTAGTCAGCCAGGAAGTCAGTCAGTCGTGCTGTCAGGCCGTCAGTCAGTCAGTCAGTCAGTCAGTCAGTCAGTCAGTCAGTCAGTCAGTCAGTCAGTCAGTCAGTCAGTCAGTCAGTCAGTCAGTCAGTCAGTCAGTCAGTCAGTCAGTCCACCACAATCACACTAAGGCAATCAGTCAGCCAGCCAGCCAGCCAGCAATCCAGCCTGCCAGCCAGTCAGCCATCAAGGCATCCACCACACCAGACAGTAACCCACTGGAGACCATCCCGCGTCCACCACAATCACACTAATCAGCCAGTCAGCCAGCCAGCCAGTCAGCCAGCCAGCCAGCCAGCCAGCCAGCCAGCCAGCCAGCCAGCCAGCCATCAATTCATCCACCACATCAGACACAGTGTAACCCACTAGAGACCACGCCGCGTCCCCCACAATCACACTAAGGCAGTCAGCCAGCCAGCCAGCCAGCCAGCCAGCAAGGTAGCCAGCCAGCCAGCCAGCCAGCCAGCCAGCCATCAAGTCATTCACCAGACCACACCAGACACCCTGTAACCCACTAGAGACCATCCCGTGTCCACCACAATCACACTAATGCAGTCAGCCAGTTAGCCAGCCAGCTAGCCAGCCAGGTAGCCAGCCAGCCAGTCAGCCAGCCAGCCAGCCAGCCAGCCAGCCAGCCAGCCAACCAGTCAGCCAGTCAGCCAGCCAGCCAGCCATCAAGTCATTCACCACATCACACCAGACACCCTGTAACCCACTAGAGACCATCTCGCGTCCACCACAATCACACTAAGTGAAAAGAGACAACCGCAAATGCTCCCCTCATCAAAAATACACACGCTGCGAAGTGTATCCCACCAAACATCATACGCTAAACCAATGTTGTTTTAATGTTGGGCCAGCTTCTACGACGCTGGCCCGACAATAAAACAACACTAGTAGTTACTGTGTGCGCGCGCATCATGGCAGTTTCCGGTCGGCCTTGTTTTCGTCGACCACGCTCCAATGTTCGCCAGGGATCTTAAGCTGCATTCTCTATGAAATAATCATCAGGTTGTCTTCATAGTTTTTCTCCGGCGTCATCCTTAATTAGGTAAATTTAATAGATTGTCAAGGTTTTTTCAGTTACAATGAAATCTGTAGAATTACAGTGTATCTAGCTCTAAGTCAATGAGAGCAAAGCTATATATTATGTACAGTTTTTGTCGGGTGTTGTGAAGGCTTCGGGCTTCTATCTGTCACTCACTCACTCACTTTCTTCTTCACTATTTAGGTAATCTTAATAGATTGTCAAAGTTTTCTTCAGTTACAATAAAATCTGACAGTGACAGTGTATCTGAATATAAATTAATGAGAGCATAGTTATATGTTATATACAGGCTTCTGGCTTCTATGACTCACTCACTCACTCACTCACTCACTCACTCACTCACTCACTCACTCACTCACTCACTCACTCACTCACTCACTCACTCACTCACTCACTCACTCACTCACTCACTCACTCACTCACTCACTCACTCACTCACTCACTCACTCACTCACTCACTCACTCACTCACTCACTCACTCACTCACTCACTCACTCACGCACTCACTCACTCACTCACACACTCACTCACTCACTCACTCACTCACTCACTCACTCACTCACTCACTCACTCACTCACTCACTCACTCACTCACTCACTCACTTACTCACTCACTCACTCACTCACTCACTCACGCACTCACTCACTCACTCACTCACACACTCACTCACTCACTCACTCACTCACTCACTCACTCACTCACTAGTGCACTGGGAAATAATGAAATTACTTCATGCTATAAATAGTATGAATGATATTGGTGCCCGATTCTACTGGTACATCCCAGTGTCAATATATTACCCACTATGCTAGGATTGATGTGCGACTATAATATGAGGAATAATAGCATTCCTATGTCAGGTCTGTATATAGGCCTACGTTGAAAATAAACTGTTTTTAGCCTTGTGCAAAACAAACACTAGTAACTGCATTATGCAAGAGCTAGGTAATATATAATTGTCACTAATTTATCATTCCAGTGCTCCCAGGGATTAAAGGGTGCACGTGATAATTCATTTCTGGAATTTGTGAATGATATGATTGAGTTATGTACGGTTGGTGGGTTTGTAATCATATTGTAATAACTAGAGTAATCCACGCTACGCATAACATAGATATAAATACTAGAGCTGTAATAGCGAGAATAGTTGTGAAATATCGTCATCAACACTATAAGCACTAGAGGTGAAGTAACAACATACACCTTATGAATACTAGAGCTGTAATAACGGGAATAGTGGTGAAATAACATCATTCACATTATAAATACTAGAGGCAAAATAACCAGTGGTGAAATATCATCAACCACCTTATACATATTAGAGGCGAAATAACCAGTGGTCAAATATCATCATCCACCTTATAAATATTAGAGGCGAAATAACCAGTGGTGAAATATCATCATCCACCTTATAAATACTAGAGGCGAAATAACCAGCGGTGAAATATCATCATCCACCTTATAAATACTAGAGGCGATATAACCAGTGGTGAAATATCATCGTCCACCTTATAAATACTAACGGCGAAATAATTGGAATAATCCACACTAGCATAGCGTAAATATCAATACTACATCTGTAATAACAAGAATAGAGTGGGTACATTCACACTATAATTGATAGAGGTGTAAAAGCTAGAATAATCACGTGACACACAACATGGTAAAATATAAACATTCACCCAATCAATACCAGAGGTGAAATAATAAGAATAGTGTGATATATCCACATTCACCAATCAATACTAGAGGTGAAATAATAAGAATAGTGTGATATATCCACATTCACCAATCAATACCAGAGATGAAATAATTAGAAAAGTGTGATATATCCACATTCACCTAATCAATACTAGAGATGAAATAATAAGAATAGTGTGATATATCCACATTCACCAATCAATACTAGAGGTGAAATAATTAGAATAGTGTGATATATCCACATACACCAATCAATACTAGAGGTGAAATAATTAGAATAGTGTGATATATCTACATACACCAATCAATAATAGAGGTGAAATAATAAGAATAGTGTGATATATCTACATACACCAATCAATACTAGAGGTGAAATAATTAGTATAGTGTGATATAACCACATTCACCCAATCAATACTAGAGGTGAAATAATTAGAATAGTGTGATATATCCACATACACCAATCAATACTAGAGGTGAAATAATAAGAATAGTGTGATATATCTACATACACCAATCAATACCAGAGGTGAAATAATTAGAATAGTGTGATATATCTGCATATACCAATCAATATTAGAGGTGAAATAATAAGAATAGTGTGATATATCCACAAAAAAGACCAATCAATACTAGAGGTGAAATAATAAGATTAGTGTGATATATCTACATATACCAATCAATACTAGAGGTGACATAATTAGAATAGTGTGATATATCCACATACACCAATCAATACTAGAGGTGAAATAATTAGAATAGTGTGATATATCCACATACACCAATCAATACTAGAGGTGAAATAATAAGAATAGTGTCATATATCCACATACACCAATCAATACTAGAAATGAAATAATTAGAATAGTGTGATATATCCACATACACCAATCAATACTAGAGGTGAAATAATAAGAATAGTGTGATATATCCACATACACCAATCAATACTAGAGGTGAAATAATAAGAATAGTGTGATATATCCACATTCACCCAATCAATACTAGAGGTGAAATAATAAGAATAGTGTGATATATCCACATTCACCAATCAATACTAGAGGTGAAATAATAAGAATAGTGTATTATATCCACATTCACCAATCAATACTAGAGGTGCAATAATTACAATAGTGTGATATATCCACATACACCAATCAATACTAGAGGTGAAATAATAAGAATAGTGTGATATATCCACATACACCAATCAATACTAGAGGTGAAATAATTAGAATAGTGTGATATATCTACATGCACCAATCAATACCAGAGGTGAAATAATTAGAATAGTGTGATATATCTACATACACCAATCAATATTACAGGTTAAATAATTAGAATAGTGTGATATATCTACATACACCAATCAATATTAGAAGTGAAATAATTAGTATAGTGTGATATATCCACATACACCCATCAATACTAGAGGTGATATAATTAGAATAGTGTGATATATCTACATAAACCAATCAATATTAGAAGTGATATAATCAGAATAGTGTGATATATCTACATTGACTCAATCAATAATAGAGGTGAAATAATTAGAATAGTGTGATATATCAACATCCACCCTATGAATACCAATTATTAACACATTAAGTACTACCTTTAAAAGATAAAATGTGACATCAATCAGCAATATTTAAAAACAGTTGACCTACATTTTTGTCAAATCTGAATAATTTCTACTCACTTGAAGTTGTGGATCGCGTCAGTGAGACACAACTTCAAGTGGGTGAAAATTCAGATTGAATAATTTGTCGTTTAAAGGGTTAAAGCAGCAGGGTAGCCATGACGACCATTTCGTCATATATTTACGATCAACCCATGAAGTTAAGTAAAAGCTGAGCGATTTACCGCAAAACAAATATTTTCAAACAATTGCAATTTAGATTTACAACAATTCGGACTCGGGGTTTAAGGGTTTGCTGGCGCATGAGCAGAGTGAATGTTAATGAGCGGCGTCACGAATGGTAGAAATAGCTGACTGATTTAATTACTCGGTTGATTGTTCTTCCGGTATTATCGCTCAATCATGACTCAGATATCCGGACAATCACGGGGAGAAATCACTGTAACAAATCATAATCATTCTCTCAACTCGTAATTCTGCCGCACACGTTTGCATTATGAAGAGCACAGTTTTACATGATGATCTTCTCTTCTCTAACGGGGTTCTCATTGTAGATTGTAATATTTCACTGATCAGTTAGAAGTGTGATCAATATAAAGAACCCTTTCGGTCTAGGTGGCTTTAACTCTTCCAACACGTTTCTCACAATCTGTGCTGTGGTTTTCACTATGAGACGTATATCGGTATCAACCCATATGGCACTGTAGCTGTACATCCAGCACTATGTATGGTAGTTGAATGACATGTGTGACTTGATCGTGTGAAAAAATACAGCACTCGTTCAATGAATAAGGTGTGAGCCTTTAAGCGAACAACTTTTTCATTGAATATGTGCTGTATTTTCCCATATCGCACGAAAAATAACCAACGTTTGTATTTTATTTTTCGTGCGATATTTTTTAATTTTCAATATCGCCTAAAGGCTCACACCTTATTCATTGAACGAGTGCTGTATTTTCCCATATCGTACTCAAAAGTGCAGGTTTTTTATAGTCTGATATCAAGTCTGAAGACCTAGCATCGGACTTTACATTTTACCCCCTGGTCACTGGACGTGTTCATTCATGTGCCATTTAAACTCCCCGAGGAGCACATTTTCAACAAATAAGGTGTTCATGCGGGATTTTAAAATGAACAGCGTGTGCATATCGTAACGGTAACCCTTTCAGTACGGGTGGATCTTAACACTTTCAGTGTACGGGTGCTTTTTACGCCAGTGCTTGAATAATATTGCCTTCATGCGACATGCGGCATTTTAAAATTACAATTGATTGAATAAAGATGATGTAATTAATATTGTGGCTTAATCAATGCAATCTATCGAACCTTCAAGTGGTGCAATCCCATGAAAGTAATTCAACCTAGGTGATGTCTCTCTCTCATAAATAGTAAATACATTTCATTCATTTAAAGCTGGAAATTGCGTTAGCAATTCTAGCTTTAAATGACAAAAATAAAAACACGCAATGCGTTACCACAATACTTAAGAAGCCGCATAGTATGAAGTGCTTATTATGACGCTTTATGCTAATTAAAGGTATATTCTCGAGTAAAATGTTTGGATTCAATATTACACCTGAATATATAGTGTATCATAATATATTAATATTAGTATATGATAATGTTGGAGGCTAGATGGGTTGTGAAGAACATTAAATTTCCATTTAAAAAGTTTCAAACCTAAAAAATAGATAGACTTAAATAATAATTTGAATAATTCCATTCAGAAATTAGTTTTATCTGATAGTCTAGCTGACTTATTTATTTTTGACTTATTTTGTATTTAATCTCTGTTATTTTTAAGATAGTTACTCTAATACAGCATCATTCACCATGAAATTTTAAAAGTATTTTTTTTAGTATACATAAGCACTACTGATTCACATATGCCATGTGGAGCATCCAAAGAAAGTGGGAAAGTTAACAAAGTATGTGATCCGATCTGTTAAAATGAGTCATAAGTCGCAGTTTGACAAACGATGTAGTTCTCATGAAAGCCGAAATCACCTTGATTACACCTATTTCTAATTTTCACACAATTTGTTATTTTCATATGATTACTTTCAAATTCTAAAATGGGAAAAAATGCTTTAAATGTACATGTTACTCTAATGTTGTTTCATTTATACTTCAATCAATGATTTTGTTTTGGTATACATGTTACCATGGTAACAACCGCTAATAAGTAAGCAGTATTCAGTGTAATAATCCTGACGTTCAAATCTTATCGTGTAAGGGCCTAGAGGTATGTTTTCAAAATTCTAGAACTTTGCATTTGTTATTTAACAAAATTAATGGCCCGAACTGAATATGTATTTTATTTAGTCAATTTAATCTAACTGTGTGTTATTTTGAAAAGTGCACACATTGTCTTTTGAACTTCAAAGGCCATTTTCTCAAAATCACGCGATTTCAGACTTCAAATTTCTCTGAGCTTAAGGAGTCATATCTTTGGATATGAATACTCTACATTGCTGTGTGATATACTATTTTAAAAGTATTTTTCTGTAGATTCTGGATCTGTAAGTATCTCCAATATTTAAATCTGCGACTTATGACTCATTTGGCCAGCTCTGGTCACATATGGCATGTGGCGCATTCATGGAAAAGAGAGGTTAACAAAATATGCCACGAGGAGCATATGTAGAAGAAAAGAGGTTGACTACTGAATTGTCTGTCTCTGTTTTTATTCACTTAAAGCTGGAATTGCTAACCCAATTTAAAACATCAAATGTCGAAAAATATTACTATTAAAAAAATGACTATTTTTCAATTATTGATTCCAGTCGCCTTTTGTTTGTTGTGAAACTTGCTTGTTTGATATATGGCCCCAGCAACATAAAGGTCAATATGGTAGCAGACTCTCTGTTGCTTTGCTAACCCTTATCCTGCTAGATTATATAATTTAAATTTTCAGCCACTTTAAGTTGTGTCTCGCTGCCGCGACAGACACCATCAAGTGGCTGAAAATGACTCATATTTGTTCAGTTTGACAACAAATATTTGCAAATCTTTGAAGTTTGAGCGCACATTTCATTCCCAATAACACTGATTAGGAAACAGATTATAAACGACAATAGTCGTGATCAGCAGCAAAATGTCAATATGGTAGCGGGCTCTCTGTTGCTGTACAAAACAGGGATGTTTTTTGTCAGTGCGTCCACGTGTCCATTATGATGATGACGACATAAATCAAGCCCCTGTAATGTTATTGGATTCCTGATCAGTCTGATAATGATCACCGCGCTATATCACCGTCAAATCATCATATCTCCATCACAACCCGCAATCAGCCCTAGAAATCAAAGGGTTCTTTCTGATAATGATCACTGTGATATATCACCGTCAAATCATCATATCTCCATCACAACCCGCAATCAGCCTTAGAAATCGAAGGGTTCTTTCTGATAATGATCACCGCGATATATCACCGTCATAATCATCATATCTCCATCACTACCCGCAATCAGCCCTAGAAATCAAAGGGTTCTTTCTGATAATGATCACTGTGATATATCACCGTCATAATCATCTTATGACCGTCACTATTACCGATCAGCCCTAGAAATCAAAGGGTTCTGTCTGGTAATAATCACTGTGATATATCACCGTCATAATCATCATATGTCCGTCACCATTACTGGCCCGAGCTGCTCCTAGAAATCAAAGGGTATTGTCTGATACTAATCACAGCAATTATTAGGCATTGATGCATTCAATGATTCAATGCCGGGTCAATGTTTGCCCACCGTCTGCGACGCTGGCCCAACTTTGACCAGGCATTGTGTTGAGGTATTGTGTCTGTGGTCACTGTGATAGGATAAGGTGGGGTAATGTGAGCACTGACTGTAATATCCTTAATAACAACGGGAATTGGGTAAAAATTGGTTAATTGGTTTGTAATAAAGTCAAGACACGGACATAAACTCGTTCAGTCTTGGAAAGTTTTTTTTTAAATGTAGTCCAATTATGTTAAAATGAAATTATTTGGGATATTTAATTAAAAAATACAATTACATTTGATTTGTTAGTGAATGCTAACCATAGCGGTTCTTAGAAAGAGAAAGGACAATAAGAAAAGACATATAGCATGTTCTCCACCCCATTAGGCTTGTTTTTATGGCAAAGTGCTCATATTACCCAATTGTCAAATGGTAATTAATTACGCATGCTCATATTACCACACAACACATGCTCATGTTTGCCACACGCATGGGTAATATACATTATTTGAGCATGTTTTTTAAATTATGGTTTTTGAATTAATTATTTAATTTTATTTAAATTAGGTTATTTAATGTTATGAATCACCATATAAGTGTACAAACATTCGATCAAATCAAATTTGAATTTTTTCACTTCATTTATTTGCCCAAAATAGGTAATTAAATTTAAGGTGCTTATAATACTCCTCTTCATCGTATATGTTAACGTCATCAGCATCACCATCACCGGTCAATTAGGGAAGTCAAAGGGTCCTGCCTGGTAATTTACCCTTTTAAACTCCCGCGTCGCGATAACTTTTATTTTTCTGAATTGTCCTTTATATTTTTCGTCATTTGAAGCTGGAATTGCTGACGCAATTTCCAGCTTCAAATGACGAAAAATATTTTTATTACCGTCTCAGCGCGGGGATCGACTTCAGACGTCGGAATCTGGCGTCTATAGACGTCAGATTCTGACGTCTAAAGTCGATCCGCCCTGTCATAGGTATTCAAATGAAACGGTAAGAGCTAACTAAGACATTTATCCTGACTACAAATTGAAAAACCCCTCTTGTCTCTTGGTTTATATCACAATATCTCGGAGCTGTAAGAGTTCATAAATTATCAATTTCAATTCCAACATGCGTTTTCAAGGTGGTACAAAAGCTATTCATAGAATATTTAGCCAAACAATAGAACAAATTAACATAGTTAAATATGTGAAAACTCTAAATAATACTTGTCGTCATATGCGCTTGTTGGCGGCTCATTAGAAAGCAGGACTCTATGTTAGAAAGGACATCACGCATTAAAGCATGTTAGAAAGAGTATCTGCATGACAAATCTACAGAGGGTGAACTTTTGCCATGTTGAAAACTGATAAATATTATAAACAAGTGTCATTTTAAAATTTGCAATACAAAACCTAAAAAAGAAACCTCGAGCTAGCATTAGAGAGTCTACAATATGTACTGAGTATTAAATAACTGGCAGCCTACAAAGGTGTAATGGTTTATGTTTAAGTATGTACAGAATATGAAATGCTATGGAGAATAAGTTAGTATGCCTTGAGTTTTCACAGAACATCTATTTTTTTACTTCGCCGTTTTGTGAACGTTGAATGTGCAAACAGCACGGAATACGTTATGCCTACGCACCAGACAGAAATGTAAACTTAGCGTAACGCTTACGTATAAGTGTCTCAGATGAGTGATTGAGTGCGGTCATTGAGTGACGTCATTGAAATATTTCCATGATGTCAATACTCGGAAGGCCCCGGGAGGGTGGAGCAATACAGGCCACGGGAGTGTGGGGTGGAATACACCACGGGAGAGTGGGGCAGCACCGACCACGGGAGGGTGGTGCACAACATACCGCGATGTAATAAACAAATTCCCAACTGTAATGTCATTAATCAATGCTCAATTAGGCATTAATTTATCACGGCTGAATTATCCCCGCTCTCCTCGTGATCTAGATTACACCACAGGGCTGAATTACCCCCACCTTCCCTGTGTGCCAGATTACACCGCACGAGGGAGCTCCTGTCGTGACAGCCCAAAATGCAATGCGACAACCAACAACAATAATTTTCATGTCGGTTCTACTTTAACCTGTTCAGAGCGGGGACCGATTTTATACGTCAGAATATGACGAATAAAAATCCATCCTTGACCTGAAAGAATTAACATATAGGTATTAAAATGAAGAGGAGAGACCTGACTAAGACATTTATGATGATTTGTAAATGTGAAAAACCCTTTGTTTTCCATAGTTTATACAAAAATATTTCAGTGTTGTAGGCCCCTAATGGTTAACTATGACTCGTAGTCAGGTCGCCTTGGGAGGAACCTTGCAAATGGGTTTATACCAAACCTTTTTGCGGATTATTATTGCATGATATGTCTTGATTGATATGAGCAGACCGGCAACAAAATGTCCGTCATTAACTCTTGAAATATCGACGTATAGACTGGGTTTGGGGTAGACAGAGTTTCAGAGCTGAAAATTAGCCTGGGTCTGCTTGAATAGCCATATAGGCCTATCGCTCTCCTAAAAATTCCCCACGATTCCTATGTCGTGCTTGGCCAAAAACAGCAAAAATTCAATTAATTTTTTTTAATAAAAGCTTTTCAACTAATAATCCGATAATCAAGTGTGATATGTCATTTCTGCCTAATGTTGATTGGATGATTGAGATTAGTTTAGTCGTGAATAGCCTTGTAAGCGATAACAATGATTCCAGGGAGTGTATCCGCGGGTAAGATATGAATTCCAGGGAGTGTATGGGTAAGATAGGAATTCCAGGGAGTGTAGGGGTGAGATATGAATTCTAGGGAGTGTAGGGGTAAGATAGAAATTCTAGGGAGTGTATGGGTAAGATATGAATTCCAGGGAGTGTAGGGGTAAGATAGAAATTCTAGGGAGTGTAGGGGTAAGGAATGAATTCCAGGGAGTGTAGGGCTAAGATAGGAATTCTAAGGAGTGTAGGGGTAAGATAGGAATTCTAGGGAGTGTAGGGGTAAGATATGAATTCTAGGGAGTGTAGGGGTAAGATAGGAATTCTAGGGAGTGTAGGGGTAAGATATGAATTCCAGGGACTGTAGGGGTAAGATAGGAATTCTAGAGAGTGTAGGGGTAAGATATGAATTCTAGGGAGTGTAGGGGTAAGATATGAATTACAGGGAGTGTAGGGGTTAGATAGGAATTCTAGGGAGTGTAGGGGTGAGATAGGCATTTTAGGGAGTGTAGGGGTAAGATATGAATTCTGAGGAGTGTAGGAGTAAGATAGGAATTCTAGGGAGTGTAGGGGTATGATATGAATTTCAGGGAGTGTAGGGGTAAGATATGAATTACAGGGAGTGTAGGGGTAACATATGAATTCCAGGGAGTGATGGGGTAATATATGAATTCTAGGGAGTGTAGGGGTAAGATATAAATTCTAGGGAGTGTAGGGGTAAGATATGAATTACAGTGAGTGTAGGGGTAAGATAGGAATTCTAGGGAGTGTAGGGGTAAGGAATAAATTCCAGGGAGTGTAGGGGTAAGATAGAAATTGTAGGGAGTGTAGGGGTAAGATATGAATTCAAGGGAGTGTAGGGGTAAGATATGAATTTTAGGGAGTGTAGGGGTAAGATATGAATTACAGGAAGTGTAGGGGTAAGATAGAAATTCTAGGGAGTGTAGGGGTAAGGAATAAATTCCAGGGAGTGTAGGGGTAAGATATGAATTACAGGGAGTGTAGGGGTAAGATATGAATTCCAGAGAGTGTAGGGGTAAGATAGAAATTCTAGGGAGTGTAGGGGTAAGGAATGAATTCTAAGGAGTGTAGGGGTAAGATATGAATTCTAGGGAGTGTAGGGGTAAGATATGAATTCTAGGGAATGTAGGGGTGAGATATGAGTTCTAGGGAGTGTAGGGGTAAGATATGAATTCTAGGGAGTGTAGGGGTAAGATATGAATTACAGGGAGTGTAGGGGGAAGATAGGAATTCTAGGGAGTGTAGGGGTAAGATATGAATTCCAGGGAGTGTAGGGGTAAGATAGGAATTCCAGGGAGTGTTGGGGTAAGATATGAATTCCAAGGAGTGTAGGGGTAAGATAGGAATTCTAAGGAGTGTAGGGGTAAGATATGTAATCCAGGGAGTGTAGGGGTAAGATAGAAATTCGAAGGAGTGTAGGGGTAAGATATGAATTCCAGGGGGTGTAGGGGTAAGATATGAATTCTAGGGAGTGTAGGGGTAAGATATGAATTCCAGAGAGTTTAGGGGTAAGATATGAATTCTAGGGAGTGTTTGGGTAAGATATGAATTCTAGGGAGTGTAGGGGTAAGATATGAATTCTAGGGAGTGTAGGGGTAAGATAGGAATTCTAGGGAGTGTAGGGGTAAGATAGGAATTCTAGAGAGTGTGTGGGTAAGATAGGAATTCTAGGGAGTGTAGGGGTAAGATAGGAATTCCAGGGAGTGTAGGGGTAACATATGAATTCCGGGGAGTGTGGGGGTAAGATATGAATTCTAGGGAGTGTAGGGGTAAGATATGAATTCTAGGGAGTGTAGAGGTAAGATAGGAATTCTAGGGAGTGTAGGGGTAAGATATGAATTCCAGGGAGTGTAGGGGTAAGATAGGACTTCTAGGGAGTGTAGGGGTAAGATATGAAATCCAGGGAGTGTAGGGGTAAGATAGGAGTTCTAGGGAGTGTAGATGTAAGATGAATTCCAGAGAGTTTAGGGGTGAGATAGGAATTCTAGGGAGTGTGTGGGTAAGATATGAATTTCAGGGAGTGTAGGGGTAAGATAGGAATTCTAGGGAGTGTAGGGGTAAGATAGGAATTCTAGAGAGTGTGTGGGTAAGATAGGAATTCTAGGGAGTGTAGGGGTAAGATAGGAATTCTAGGGAGTGTAGGGGTAAGATATGAATTTCAGGGAGTGTAGGGGTAACATATGAATTCCGGGGAGTGTAGGGGTAAGATATGAATTCTAGGGAGTGTAGGGGTGAGATAGGAATTCTAGGGAGTGTAGGGGTAAGATAGGAATTCCAGGGAGTGTAGGGGTGAGATATGAATTCAAAGGAGTGTAGGGGTAAGATATGAATTCTAGGGCGTGTAGGGGTAAGATATGAAATCAAAGGAGTGTAGGGGTAAGATATGAATTCTAAGGAGTGTGTGGGTAAGATATGAATTCTAGGGAGTGTAGGGGTAAGATAGGAATTCTAGGGAGTGTAGGGGTAAGATATGAATTCCAGGGAGTGTAGGGGTAAGATAGGAATTCCAGGGAGTGTTGGGGTAAGATATGAATTCCAAGGAGTGTAGGGGTAAGATAGGAATTCTAAGGAGTGTAGGGGTAAGATATGTAATCCAGGGAGTGTAGGGGTAAGATAGAAATTCGAAGGAGTGTAGGGGTAAGATATGAATTCCAGGGGGTGTAGGGGTAAGATATGAATTCTAGGGAGTGTAGGGGTAAGATATGAATTCCAGAGAGTTTAGGGGTAAGATATGAATTCTAGGGAGTGTTTGGGTAAGATATGAATTCTAGGGAGTGTAGGGGTAAGATATGAATTCTAGGGAGTGTAGGGGTAAGATAGGAATTCTAGGGAGTGTAGGGGTAAGATAGGAATTCTAGAGAGTGTGTGGGTAAGATAGGAATTCTAGGGAGTGTAGGGGTAAGATAGGAATTCCAGGGAGTGTAGGGGTAACATATGAATTCCGGGGAGTGTGGGGGTAAGATATGAATTCTAGGGAGTGTAGGGGTAAGATATGAATTCTAGGGAGTGTAGAGGTAAGATAGGAATTCTAGGGAGTGTAGGGGTAAGATATGAATTCCAGGGAGTGTAGGGGTAAGATAGGACTTCTAGGGAGTGTAGGGGTAAGATATGAAATCCAGGGAGTGTAGGGGTAAGATAGGAGTTCTAGGGAGTGTAGATGTAAGATGAATTCCAGAGAGTTTAGGGGTGAGATAGGAATTCTAGGGAGTGTGTGGGTAAGATATGAATTTCAGGGAGTGTAGGGGTAAGATAGGAATTCTAGGGAGTGTAGGGGTAAGATAGGAATTCTAGAGAGTGTGTGGGTAAGATAGGAATTCTAGGGAGTGTAGGGGTAAGATAGGAATTCTAGGGAGTGTAGGGGTAAGATATGAATTTCAGGGAGTGTAGGGGTAACATATGAATTCCGGGGAGTGTAGGGGTAAGATATGAATTCTAGGGAGTGTAGGGGTGAGATAGGAATTCTAGGGAGTGTAGGGGTAAGATAGGAATTCCAGGGAGTGTAGGGGTGAGATATGAATTCAAAGGAGTGTAGGGGTAAGATATGAATTCTAGGGAGTGTAGGGGTAAGATATGAAATCAAAGGAGTGTAGGGGTAAGATATGAATTCTAAGGAGTGTGTGGGTAAGATATGAATTCTAGGGAGTGTAGGGGTAAGATAGGAATTCTAGGGAGTGTAGGGGTAAGATATGAATTCCAGGGAGTGTAGGGGTAAGATAGGAATTCTAGGGAGTGTAGGGGTAAGATAGGAATTCTAGGGAGTGTGGAGGTAAGATATGAATTCCAGGGAGTGTAGGGGTAAGATATGAATTCTAGGGAGTGTAGGGGTAAGATATGAATTCTAAGAAGTGTAGGGGTAAGGTTTGAATTCTAGGGAGTGTGGGGGTGAGATATGAATTCTAGGGAGTGTAGGGGTAAGATATGAATTCTAGGGAGTGTAGGGGTGAGATATGAATTCTAGGGAGTGTAGGGGTAAGATAGGAATTCTAGGGAGTGTAGGGGTAAGATAAGAATTACAGGAAGTGTAGGGGTAAGATATGAATTCAAGGGAGTATAGGGGTAAGACAGGAATTCTAGGGAGTGTAGGGGTGGGATAGGAATTCTAGGGAGTGTAGGGGTGGGTAAGATATCAATTACGCCTCTTACTCATAGAGATGAAGCGTGTCAAAGATTAACGAGCTTTAGACGAATCTGAAAATTTCCACGCACTTGAAGTTATGGATTGCGTGAAAGAGACACAGCTTTAAGTTCAGATTTCGAAATTATTTTACTAGAACCATATGTTTATCCAACAGTTGTATATAAAGTTTTCGGATTATCTATTTAAAGTGTTATTTGATGCCGCATGCATGTACAGTTTGTGGTAAAAGATGTCCTATATTGATATCAGAATGGAAACCGCAAATAGGATGATTTTTGTATAAGCAAATTTAAATTTGGAGATTACAATGATAATATAATATAATTAAAACAACAATGTAATTATAAGATGGTGAAGTCGCAGCTCTACATATATGTTTAAGAAATAGTATAACAAGAATGCCACCAATGTAATTATAAGATGGTGGAGTCGCAGCTCTACATATATGTTTAATAAAGGGTATAACATGAATGACAACAATGTAATTATAAGATGGTGGAGTCGCAGCTCTACATATATGTTTAAGAAATAGTATAACATGAATGACACCAATGTAATTATAAGATGGTGGAGTCGCAGCTCTACATATATGTTTAATAAAGGGTATAACAAGAATGCCACCAATGTAATTATAAGATGGTGGAGTCGCAGCTCTACATATATGTTTAAGAAATAGTATAACATGAATGACAACAATGTAATTATAAGATGGTGGAGTCGCAGCTCTACATATATGTTTAATAAAGGGTATAACATGAATGACAACAATGTAATTATAAGATGGTGGAGTCGCAGCTCTACATATATGTTTAAGAAATAGTATAACATGAATGACAACAATGTAATTATAAGATGGTGGAGTCGCAGCTCTACATATATGTTTAATAAAGGGTATAACAAGAATGCCACCAATGTAATTATAAGATGGTGGAGTCGCAGCTCTACATATATGTTTAAGAAATAGTATAACATGAATGACAACAATGTAATTATAAGATGGTGGAGTCGCAGCTCTACATATATGTTTAATAAAGGGTATAACAAGAATGACACTAATGTAATCATAAGATGGTGAAGTCGCAGCTCTACATATATGTTTAAGAAAGAGTATAACATGAATGAAAGATACATGTATGGCTGTATGTATGCTTAATGTTTGATGTGAGCTGAGTTGATAAAAAAATGTTTTTGATAACAAGTAAATTAATTATCTGCCTTTGATATGTTAACACTTGTAGCGCGAGAGTCGTCTGTATACGTTAGTAAGAATCTGACGTCTGTACACGTCAGATTCTGACGTATAAAGTCGATCCCCGTGCTAAAAGAATTAAAATATTTATAATGACCGTAGACCCATAACACAGGTATTCAAAAGAATCGGAAAGAGATGACTAAGACATTTATGATCATTTTTTATTGGGAAACCCTTTGGTCTCTATGGTTTAAACATAAATAGTTTAGCGCTGTCAGTATCTGTAAGCACCACTCGGTTGTCCATCACAAATCGTTTGCCTTTGATAACGTATTTAAATGAACCATTCAGCCGCCTTTGATAACTTTTTAATAAAGCTTGTCTTCTTTGACAGACAGCATGTAGTCTGTGTCCTCACATTCTGATGTAATTATCAAAGACACAAACGTCACGTCAGCAGCTGCCTACAATCTAATTATCACCTCCTCACAGTGGTGGCTTACTATGTGGGCGGTGCTAGGCCCCCAGGCGGCTTACTTTGACGGCGGCGTCCACACCAACATACTCAATATCAGTCTGCCCCAATGATAATAATAAAAACACTTACTCGATATTTGTCTACTGTAATGTTCACAATAAACTACTTACTACATTGCTTTATATTAACATATCCAGCAAATATAATTTATTTAAATTTTCAGTCACTTGATGTTGTGTCTCGCTACCGCGATCACCAACATCAAGTGGCTGAAAATTATTTATATTTGGTGAATTTGAGACCATATATTAGGAGATCTTGATGTTTTAAACGCTCATCTCGCTCCCAATTACAGTGATTTAATCGGCTAATAAAATGGATTTAAAGAGAATATAGTCGTGTTTAGTGATGAAAGGGTTAACCTTCTCAACATCAGGACTGATTCACCTTGAGGCGTGAAGTCCTGCGAACCTCAGTCTGAATATAAATGTCGAGATTTTATGGCTAATCGTATGTGATTCTTTACAATGTAGCTCTATGTACAGCCTCGTTTACAGAATGACAGACTCCCATTGGCTGACATTATAACTCTGCTGTACGAATGGCTATCCCGTTATCAAATACCCACATGCAATATTATATTATTATTATTATTGTACTTTTTTATTCAATAAATATAACTCTAAATGTGTTATGTGCTACATAACTGAGATGCAGATGCTCGAACCATGGACACTAGACGGTTCAATTTAAAATCATCATAAATGTCTTAGTCAGCTCTCTCCGCTTCATTTGTATACCTATGTTATGAGTCTGGGGCATTATAAAAGGTTTAATTTATTCCGACTTTATACGACTTTATACGTCATAGTCTGACTGCTACAGTCGTCAGATTCTGATGTCTAAAGTCGATCCCCGCACTGTAAGGGTTAAAGCGCTGCAATATCCCTGGCACACATGTATTTATTTTTCTTTTTATTAAACTTTTAGACTAAACTATTCCACACGTGGCGTCCCAAAGGTGCTAACCCGTTCCGTTAACCGTCGCATTGAAAGGGTTAGACACTTTATAGTGGTCGTAGACCCATAACATATATTTATAATGTGGTAGACCATTAAAATAGGCATCCAAATTCATATTAAAACGCAAACAATGGCATTTAAGACGGTTTATAATTGAGTATAACTTAGTACATTTGGTATGAGGGAGGTTAATTAAAAACAGAAGGAGTGAGTGACTATTGCTTTACGCGCTTTCTGTCTAATCATGGCAATATCGTGACAGAAGGAAGCCCGAAGTCGGGACTATGCCTTTGAAACACAGTATATACACAACTCCGATGACAAACATCTCACCCGACTAGGATTCGAACCTATGAGTTTCTAGCCACAACCGGATCAAATGAGCCATCGGGGCCGGCCTGCTAGTTTGAGACGTTGGTTCAGCATTGTAGACGTTGGCCTAGTATAGTTGATCTAGTGTTGACTCAACATTGGCTCAGTTCGAATTGAAGAAATTGCGTATCCTAATGCTGGTTTAATGCTGGCCCGTCGTCTGTGACGCTGGCCCAGCCTTAAACCAGCATTAATCTACTGGCATACCTTCTCTGATGAGACCCCCCCCCCTGGATGCTCCCTCTGTGTCCGGGCTCTCAAACTAGTCACATCAATCATTCATAGACCCACGCTGCTTTTATGAGAGGCAGCATTTACAACGCGTCTTGGTGACTCACGACAAGTGGCTGAGACAGACTCAAGAGTGACTGACGGGTTGTCTGACTGAATGACTGGCTGACTGACTGCCATTTACAACGCGTCTTGGTGACTCACGACAAGTGGCTGAGACAGACTCAAGAGTGACTGACGGGTTGGCTGACTGAATGACTGGATGACCGACTGAATGACATCTCGCACTCTCTCCTATACGCTTCACTGATCAGTTTGCTTTTGCCATTTCATATAAATATTCGTACGACAAAATGCATACTGCATTTGTAGGTTGGGTACTCGTCACCACATCAAGACATCGCTTAAAGGATCGTGGTGACTATTGCAATCTCGCTTTCCCAACGATGCCGTATACATATAGTTGTTCAAAGTTGTTCACCCGTCAGTAAACAGGAGGCACAAGAGAAAAAATAATTTCACCCGATTCCGTTCTAATGTTGGGCCACCGTCTGCGACGCTGGCCCAATATTAAAAAAAAACATTGTCAAACGCTTCATTTCCAATACATCTCCTTTTCTTCCACAGTATTGTGGGTTGTATTGATAGGAAAACGAGGGGATAAGTTTGAAGTTTGGTGTTCTTTACTGACACATCCGGTACAGTATCATGTCGGTGTTAATAACAATTCCCAGATAACACGACACTTTGACCCAGTGCTGGGTTAATACTGGCTCAGCGTCGTAGACGGCGGGCCAGCTTAGCACAGCATTGGATCAAATTGTCGTGTTTGCTTGGAAGAGGACAAGTTGGAAGTTTTGTATTCTTCACTATCACATCAAAGTACATCATCATGTCGGTGTTGAGGGGGCAAGTTTGAGGTTTTGTATTCTGTGCTAACATCGCCGCACAGTACCATGTCAAGTTTTAGGCTTGGTTTTCCTTACTTTTTTGGTGAAGCAGAATGATAAACCCTTATGTGCAGATATTGGTAATGCCTTCTAATTTCAAGTAGTAAATCATTTATCTCTTTATATTATAGGAATATCCAGTGTTTTATTATAGCAATGTCATTTAACATTATTTTTATTTTAATTCTGTATGTGATACCATGTTAGTTATCGTGTGATTTTAGCAAATTAAACATCTTGTATATACAGATACAAATTATATTCTATCGACAAATAAGTCTGTAATTATTTTTTTATGTCAATAAAATATCTGTCTGTCTGTGTGTCTGTATCTTCACTATCAAATCACAGTACAGTATCATGACGGTGTTGATGGGAACACAAGGAGACAAGTTTGAGGTCCGCATGTTGAGTGGACAGGCTGGGGGGGGGGGGAGAGCGGGGGTGACAGTGAGAGCAGGCGGGGGTGTCCCGGGAGACTGGGGCAGTGCGTGACCGGGGGATTAAGGGGACTAGTCCGGTGTGGGTCATCCCCCCCCCCCCCCGCATGGCATCTGAAGAACAGGCTACTGTTTATAGACAGCGGACAGCAACAAATGGGATAAACTGCCACAATGTTGTTTCAATGCTGGGCCAGCGTCGCAGACAGTGGCCCAGCATTAAAACAACATTGGGTCAACGTCTAGTGTGTCATGGACAGCAACCGTGTGCCCTTTTATAAATGTTGGTTAAATGTTGGGCCAACGTTGTAGACAGTATACCAACATTAAGCCAACACTTGTCAACGTTTCGTGTTTGTTCAAATAGAGTGGACAACTACAAAATGAGAGCCGTTCACCCTATGTTATTTTGATGCTGGGCCAGAGTCGTAGACGGTGGGCCAGCATTTAAACAACATTAGGTGAAGTCTTATGGTTGCTGGAAAGCATTATGCTGTTAACAGGACATCAAGCTGTGGATTCAAGAACAGAACATGGTATGTGACGGTAAAACAGCGTATCATAGCCAACAAAACGGTTCAAACAAGAGAATAATTAAAAAGTTCAGCCGGTGGAACCGTGGGACGCATCTTATTCCTATATCATAATTGACGCCACCGAAATATATTTCATTTGAGTGATTATTTATTAATACACTATGTGATTATAAGGTATTATATTTGTTATTTAAGGAAAAACTTCGCAAAAATATTTTGGGAATTTTAACTTTAAGGATGATATCAGAATTTTAACATACAAATATGTTTAATTGCGTTCATGGTGGATAGGCGGAGGGCGCGGTCAGATTCTGACGTCCAAAGTCGATCCCCGCACTGAAAGAGTAAAAATACTTATAATGGTCGTAGAACCATAACCTGGGTATTCAAATGAGCTAACTAAGATATTTTTGATGATTTGAAATTGAAAATATCCTTTGGTCTCTTGGCTTATATATATATATATATAAATAGCGCTACAAGGGTTAACGAGGGTTACAACTAGTAATTTACATCCATAGTTCTTACAACATTAAGGTGATAACTATATGGTTATGAGAGTCACCTGGTGAATGGTGAGAGAAGCAGTCCTCCAACAAGAGGTACGTTATCCGTGGGGGATTCATCACCTTAGCAACATGATCGACTACTAACATGGAGAAGGGAGAAACCCACTCAGAATCAGTGGCGATCTAACCCGGGACGGGTGCTCTGCCTAAGCGCCACGTCCCTTTCCCTGATGATATACCACACCATAATTCAGACTATAAGTCATGCTTTAAGTCATTCCATATCAATCAGAATATGGTGCCCATCCCACAATAAAAATATTTTTATTGAAATCCTTACTTTCTCTTATGTCAATAACAACTAGAAAAGGAGTTCCCGAACTCCGAGGCTCGGCTTTAAGCTGTATAAAAAATATGCTTAATATTTTGTGAACATAAATGTATTGGTCTTCCTCATGGGCTAGAATCCTAAATGTCCAGAATATTATCAGGGAAAGAATCCAGAAGACAAGTTAAAATATATATCTTCAACGATTATTCATTCTACCACCATCACCAGTGATGCCAACATCGACTCGATACTTGCCACTGAATTGAGCTGCGCGTGTTTCTAAGATGCACACGATGTAGGTCTACCCTTCCAACTTCGGTTCAATGTTGGGCCAGTGTCGCAGCCAATGCTGGTTCAATATCGACAAATTGTTTACAACGCTGGCCCAACACTACTCCAACACTGGGTCTGCTGTAAACTTAGCAGCAGCACCCCGGCAAACACGTGCCATTTAATCAATACTGTTTTATTGTTGGCCCGACGTCTACAACGCTGAAACGAAATTGAAACAGCATTGAATGTCTGTCCCGTGTTTGCTTGGACGCTTTCCTCCACCCGTCGCCAGAAAAGCCACTACCCAGATAACACAATACATTGGCCCAATTCTGATGTAATGCTGGCTACCGTCCGTTTCGCTGGGCCAACATTATTACATCCTAATCACGAATATAATCATGAATATATTTTTTTTCTTAGAACTTTTTAAACACGCAACTACTTGACCTAGCGACAATAAACGTGTTTATTCTGCACCATTCTGAACCAAAAGCTACATAACTAGTTGAAATATTCACGAGGAGTTCTACATTCTTAGCTGTGTAGAATGTAGAGATCAAAAGGCGGAGCTAAGAATGGAGGGTTTAAACTGACTTAAAACACATTCGAGCATAATGGCTCCCGGCTTAGAATGTCATGGTCGGACAATGATAATATTGTTGTGTTTTAATTCAAATCAATATTCACCAAGGACGAACGACCGTTTGTGGAGAGGTGGACATGGCACAATGGTGAGAGCATGCCGCTTTGCCAATGTCGCTGCCTGTCGTGCGGCTTCGAGCTTGGTACAGGATTTTCAGAGAAATATCATGTTCTCTCCTCTCAATCTTGGGCAATGTTTCGATGTTGGTAAAGTGGCAGTTAGACCCTTTCATATCCAAAGGGGTCGAGATAAAACCCGAGCAACTGATAAGATAAATCAAATACAATTAACCAGGTATTAGCCATCCATCCATTTACAATGTATTCGGCTTAGAGCGCACGTGTCTGCCATTTAAAGACAAACAGCAATAACTGCCTGCTTCAACAGTAATCAGATGATGTTGTTTGCATTTGCAGCACAGAGCTGTTGTTTTATGGAAGCAATAACCAAAAATGAACAGACATAACAACCGGATCAGACCCGATCAAGCCACATCCGACCAAGGGAGACCAGACGAAACCAAACAAGACGAAATCAGTCCAGACCAAATCTCAGCTATAGCAACTCCAGGAAAATACAAATATCCAGATTTTATGAACGTATAATATTTCAAAATTAGGCTCAGAACGCTCTTATTGTGACGTTCATGTTGTGACGTTTTTATTGTGATAGACTGTATTTTTTTATTAAATTAATTTTATGTAAAATACGGTCATGCTATATATAAACATGACTTAAGGATTGAAGGGTTACACAAAGTATTGGGATTGGTTTTAATGTTATTGAAGATCTCATTAAAAGCGTTCGTGCACTTACCTAGATTTAAAATACACCGGTGACGTCAGTTTATTGTGATTGTCAAAACAGTAGATTCGGATCTACGAATCTACTGTTATTTTTTCGCACTGGCCCGGGCGGGAACAGTGATTATTATGCAGGTTTCACCATAACACTACATGCCTAATGTTTCTTGTTTACACACACTAAATATTTTATCAATCATTTCTTGGAACACATGTACCTATTTTGTGTACTTTAAGTCAAATAAAGAACTCAATTACGATAGATTCGTAGATCAGAATATACTCGGCGCCTCAGATCTACGAAGCTATCGAATTTCGTTCTTTCTCCTTGACGTAAATGTGATTGTAAATGTGAGGGAGGAGGGGGTGATAATAGGTCTTAGATAGACTGTGGAAATCGTCGTATATGTAGCGAAATACTTGTGCAATTGTAAATATCAAATAATATATTTATAAAGTAAAATTGCTAAAAATATATCTAGTGTTCTAGTAAAATGTGAGATGTTTTATTACTTCGCTGTTGTAATATTCCCGGGGTCAGTAAATTGATCAAATACCCGGCGTGAACGTGAAATATGACTCCATCAAATTAATGCATACCACGTGATAATTGCGTTACCAATAATTATTCTCGCACTGTGCAGAATGATCTACCCTTATTTCGCTATTTCATAATGAACGTACCGTCCCTGTCAGTGGATGGACAGTCTATCATTCCACACTTATTGCGCTGGGGTAGTGTATATAATTGGTTATGCTCAACCCTTGTGATGCTAGGGCCGTTTCATAAGGTGAACCGTTGAGATTCTAGGGTTGTAATATAAGGTTAACCTTTGAGATTCTAGGGCTGTAATATCAGGTTAACCCTTCTGATTCTAAGGCCGTATTATAAAGTTAACCCTTGTGATGCTAGGGTTGTAATATCAGGTTAACCCTTGTGCTGCTAGGGTTGTAATATCAGGTTAACCCTTGAGTTTCTGGGGTTGTATTGTATTGTATTGTATTGTATTGTATTGTATTGTATTGTATTGTATTGTATTGTATTGTATTGTATTGTATTGTATTGTATTGTATTGTATTGTATTGTATTGTATTGTATATGTTTTATTATAGTGACATGTACAAACAGATCCAATGACAATATACATATGTTTACAATATAGTACCCAGCCCATTTGGGCTTATAAGTCACTCCAAAATGTATGTAGTAAAAAAAAAACATATATGCTGAACGAGACAGATAAAAATCTACATTATTACACAATATTGTAAATCCAAGCAAACACCAGGATCGACCTAATGTTGGGGCATTGCCGGGACAGCGCCAAAGACATGGACCAACACTGAACCAACACAGAGTGGATACCCTCCCAGCAAACACGAGACACCAGCCCAACGCCGGGCCAATGCCGGCCCACCGTCCACTACGCTGGCCCAACATCGGTCCAAACATCGGGCGGACGTCCCGCGCCCGCTGGACTGTGCTCGCTTGAACCAAATATATCAGTAACGTTAGGTACAAAAGAGTCACATCTGTCACTATACATAGTGACAGATATGACCCCAATACCACAAATAAAAATAATATAATACAAAACTACGTTATATATAAGTTGATGTTATTACATGCCACATATGTTATACATATTATCAGTACGCCTATCCCATGCCTGACAAAAATAAGTACCTATAAATCTGCAATTAGTTGACATTATCAGTTCAAATTTATCAGACATTGTGGCATTTACGGGAAAAATATATTTATTATTCATAGCGTGTCTCAAATCATTATATAAAGGGCATTCACATATAAAGTGAACCTCACTTTCTACCACATAATATCAGGTTAACCCTTGTGATGCTAGAACAGTATAATCATGTTAACCCTTGTGATGCTAGGGTTGTAATATAAGGTTAACCCTTGTGATGCTAGGGCCGTATAATCAGGTTGACCCTTGAAATGCTAGGGTTGTAATATAAGGTTAACCGCTGTGATGCTAGAACAGTATAATTATGTTAACCCTTGTTATTCTAGGGCTGTAATATAAGGTTGTCCCTTGTGATGCTAGGGCCGTATTATAACGTCACAAGTAAGCTTTAAGCCAAGTAGAATGTTATTAAAACTGATAAAATAGTTTGTGTTAAATGTGTAATTAATCAGAAAATACAATTTTGACCATGTGTATTTTTTGTGTAATATTTTTTCGTGATTTAAGCTGTAACTTGTGTTAGCAATTCCAGTTTGAAATCAAATTAATAAAACATAACAGCATAAAAATAGCTGGGAGATATAAATATCAATAGTTTTCGTCATTTGAAGCTGAAATCAATGAAATCATCTGCTAACCTGACAATGTTATCTAAAAACGTGCTCCATCTTTCCTTCATTCCTCCCTCCTTTCCCTTCTATCTTCCTTCCTTCTTCCTTCCTTCCTTCCTTCCTTCCTTCCTTCCTTCCTTCCTTCCTTCCTTCCTTCCTTCCTTCCTTCCTTCCTTCCTTCCTTCCTTCCTTCCTTCCTTCCTTCCTTCCTTCCTTCCTTCCTTCCTTCCTTCCTTCCTTCCTTCCTTCCTTCCTTCCTTCCTTCCTTCCTTCCTTCCTTCCTTCCTTCCTTCTTCCTTCCTTCCTTCCTTCCTTCCTTCCTTCCTTCCTTCCTTCCTTCCTTCCTTCCTTCCTTCCTTCCTTCCTTCCTTCCTTCCTTCTTTCCTTCCTTCCTTCCTTCCTTCCTTCCTTCCTTCCTTCCTTCCTTCCTTCCTTCCTTCCTTCCTTCCTTCCTTCCTTCCTTCCTTCCTTCCTTCCTTCCTTCCTTCCTTCCTTCCTCCCTTCCTTCCTTCCATCCTTCCTCCCTCCCTCCCTCCCTCCCTCCCTCCCTCCCTCCCTCCCTCCCTCCCTCCCTTCCTTTC
>OZ024902.1:137243779-137294431 GCA_964017125.1 Flabesymbios commensalis
CATACTGTGATATATACATACATTATGTGTGTTCCTGTGTGGCATACAGTGGTATATAAACAGATATGATGTGTGTTCCTGTGCGGCATACAGTGGTATATAAACAAACATTGAGTGTTCGTGGGTGGCATACAGTGGTATATATACAGACATTATGGTATATTTAGACACAGTCTGTTTGTAGCAAAAACAGCATGGTTTATGTGGACACAGTAGACTTTAGAATTCCGTAGTTGTCCAGGTATAATTTGCGTCGGCCATGGTTAGAATCAGTCTGTGATTGTATTAGAGGCGGTGAGGGGTGTGGGCCGCAACTTCGCCACAACCACGTCCTAATAAAGTTGGTGACGGGTGTGGGCCGCACGGCAAGCATATGACTCTACAATCATTATTAATTGACTCAATGATGGACTAGCTTTGGGCCAGCATCAAAGCACCAACGTTGGCCATTATAGAGCCAATGTCTCGTGAGTTATCGATGCAATTGGCTGGATTCATCAAATATAATTATTTACTTTTTCTTCTTCTCTCCTTCTTCCTTCCTTCCTCCTCCCTTCCTTCCTTCCTTCCTTCCTTCCTTCCTTCCTCCTTCCTTCCTTCCTTCCTTCCTTCCTTCCCCTCCTTCCTTCCTTCCTTCCTTCCCTTCCTTCCTCCTCCTTCCTTCCTTTCCTTCCTTCCTTCCTTCCTTCCTTCCTTCCTTCCTTCCTTCCTTCCTTCCTTCCTTCCTTCCTTCCTTCCTTCCTTCCCTTCCTTCCTTCCTTCCTTCCTTCCTTCCTTCCTTCCTTCCTTCCTTCCTTCCTTCCTTTCTTCCTTCCTAACTTTGGTCGAAATTGAAGAAACCCCCCCATGCATAAAATCGAGCTAAATGTATTTTATTTAGGGATTGAACTGATAATCGATGTATTTTTACTTCATCAAAAAAATCTGTTAATTAAGTGACAAAACGGTACTAATATTTCTTAATTTCAAGCTCATAGATGGATAAGTAAATAAATCAATAAATCAGACAGTTAACATGAAACTTTGCGTCTCCTAAAAACGGATCTACACATAGCAAACTTTGTTCTTTCTCCTTGATATGAAAACAAACAGCAGTAACCATGGTAACCAGTGGCTTGAAAGTGAGATGTTATTCGTATTGGCCTTTACATGGCAGTTTTAAATTGTGCAGTACTGAAATTTTTTTCATTTTTTAATTTGTCCACTTCCTTCATCCACGAATCATTTCTCATCACGTATTACCCCCTTTCACACTGGAAATACATTTCAATTCTAGGAATCTGTTGCTATGGTAACATAAATATAATTAGGCTTAGATGGATGATTCTCTGACAACTCCTAATCTAATTAATCATTTCAGTTTTTTTTTAATAAAAAAAATATTTACAGTGCGCTCGTAGCTTTGTGCCCTACCACAATCCAGCATCTAGTATTTGGTCTATTTACAGTGCTCTCGTAGCTCTGTGCCCCACCACAGTCCAGCCACTGGTATTTACAGTGCTCTCGTAGCTCTGTGCCCCACCACAGTCAAGCCACTGGTATTTAGTCTATTTACAGTGCGCTCGTAGCTCTGTGCCCTACCACAGTCCAGCCACTGGTATTTACAGTGCTCTCGTAGCTCAGTGCCCTACCACAGTCCAGCCACTGGTATTTACAGTGCTCTCCTAGCTCTGTGCCCTGCCACAGTCCAGCCACTGGTATTTACAGTGCTCTCGTAACTCTGTGCCTGCCACAGTCCAGCCACTGGTATTTACAGTAAAGTGCGCTCGTAGCTCTGTGCCCTACCACAGTCCAGCCACTGGTATTCACAGTGCTCTCGTAGCTCAGTGCCCTACCACAGTCCAGCCACTGGTATTTACAGTGCTCTCCTAGCTCTGTGCCCTACCACAGTCCAGCCACTGGTATTTACAGTGCTCTCGTAACTCTGTGCCCTGCCACAGTCCAGCCACTGGTATTTACAGTAAAGTGCGCTCGTAGCTCTGTGCCCTACCACAGTCCAGCCACTGGTATTCACAGTGCTCTCGTAGCTCAGTGCCCTACCACAGTCCAGCCACTGGTATTTACAGTGCTCTCCTAGCTCTGTGCCCTACCATAGTCCAGCCACAGCGCGCTCCTAGCTCTGTGCCCTACCACAGTCCAGCCACAGTGTGCTCCTAGCTCTGTGCCCTACCACAGTCCAGCCTTCACTTTCATTCACGAATTGTTTGTGTGGATTCGCACCCTCGAACCATTACTTTGTATGTTATAGTTTGACACTGGTCTGAGACAAAAGTCTCTGCTGCCATATATGATTTGTAGATCATGCATAGTAGCTATTTTATCCCAGGTTTTGGTGCGGGGAACAGAATGATAGACCCCCCACCCCATGTTCACACAATTGAAAATGCCTTCTAATTTGTTCGATTATTAAAACAAACTACAACATTATTTTCTTTGTCCGGCCACTACATTCTAAGCCGGGAATGGAGAGTTATTGCTGATCAAGTACAGGCCAATTATCCTGGTAGGCCTATGGTGCTATAATCAACCATGTGTGACCGAGCTGTTGATTATGAGGGTTACTCATTATGGTTAGATGTGTTTTAAGTCAGGTAAAAGCCTCGGAGTTCTACATTCTCAGCTGTGGAAATGAAATGAAATGAAATGAATCGGGCTTTAGGCCACCTTTGTGCACATATAGGCTAAACTGGGCCAGGAGAACCTCCTGAGGATGGTGAGATGATTGAGATGACACTGTCCTCCAGACACAGGATTCGAAATTCGAGCCCTGGCGGTCTGAGGCCGAGCACGCTACCTCTCGGTCACGGAGGCTCCCCACAATACTGACTTCTCAGCTGTGGAAAAGGCCATGGCCTTCGGCCTATGCCTTTTCCACAGCTAAGAATGTAGATCACATCGGGCTTTATCCTAAACGTACTCATTGATGAGCTATCTTATCCCAATATCCAGTTTTATTATGTAATTATTATGTAATTTAACATGATTTTAATTCTGTATGTGATACCATGTAAATTGTCGTGTGATTTTAGCAATTAACCATCTTCTATATACATGTACATTATAATATCATTATTAAGACAAATAAGTATGTAATGACTTTTCTTTATGTCAATAAAATATATGCCTATATCTCTCTGTGTCTGTGATTACTAATGTCTGTGATTATTAATAATACTCTAAAATGCAATGTTTTGTAAACATAACATGAAATTGGTCAATAATAAACTATTAAATGTCTTAGGTTATCGTGTTAAATCACATACCTTTCAATTTCTCATCAACTTAACTGAAAACAATTCTACAATATTTTTTCCCCAAATAAAACATAATTTTCTTTGACTTAAATACCCCCAGCTGGTGATCTGTTTGTCCAGAATGCCCCAGTTAGTGACATGGGTTGAAAGACCATCTGGATTTGTATCTGAACGGAAAACTGATTTTAAAATCAGTATTTTCCTTGCCAATTTTATATCGTTTTATAGCCCTTTTTTACAGCCCACACGATGCATTGAAGCATAATTTTACATCCCTGAAATCAGCCTTAATTTCCCTACAACTAGGGGTTTTAGAATGAAAATTTCCATGAAACTGTTTTACCAACACATGGCAAAATTGGTAATTTTCTTTAATTTTTTTAATTGCTTCACGTCACTTTTCGGCACAAAAGGTCTTTTAAGTGACATTGTAATTCAATAAAAACGTTGTAGTCAATGTAGAGATGAAATGATGTACAGATGATGATATGATGGTGGGGCTGATAGGGTATGGTGGGTTATTGAGAGCGTTTACCGTCGCTCGCCCAATAAGGGGTTCTGGGCATGTCTAGGGGATCTACCCCCAGACATGCCCAGACGGCCGGAGACTTGGGTTTCGCTGTGCGAGGTGGACGGGGGGCAGGAAAAAACTCAGGCCTGGCCTGTTAATTGAATTTGAATATAGTATATTTTATATATATTTCAGCTCAGTGACTGATGTCAGACTCTAACATCTGAACCGCCTCCCCCCCCCCCCCCCCCGCACACTAAAAGGGCCGAATACACATGTTGATTCTGCAACAGATGATTTAGAAGTTGCCTCCTGCACTGCAAAGGTGAAAATCATTTGTTGATCCTCTTCCAGATGTTTTAGAACTCGCCCATCCCACTATTATAGATTCGTGCCGGGCCGAGTTACGTCAGAGTCGGAGTTGACAGGATCAGCCTGTCGATAAGGATAGGACAGTCTGGGGGGATCTGGCGGGATGGGGGGGGGGGGTGGACGCCGGGCTGCGATCTGAAGACTAAATCAGAGGTAAAGCCATGGGTTTGGTTGTTCAGTTAAAGAGTCCGGTGAAGCAGTTGCCGCATTTAAAAAAGGGAGAATGATGTAATTAAATAATTTAGATAATTATTTAAGTTCCGCATCTGCTCATATGATTTCTTACCGGAATGTTAGAAGGCGTTTGTAAGTGAAAATGGTCCTTTACTTTTAGAATTTCGTATCTATGCCTTTTTTTTAATAATATTGCTTGTATTTCTCAGATATTCGTTACTTATCAACTGTCTGAGCCTATAGCAGCAAGACTGTCTGCCTGCCTATGTATGCGATTTCACAAGCATTTCTGACTCTAACAAAGAATAGATAACAAAAAAAATTTGTAGCAATATAATTCTCAGCTAATCTATCCGTGTTTATTTTTCAACGATAAAAACATTTTTTTGACATTTAAAGCTTGAAATTGCGTTCGCAATGCCAGCTTCTGAAAAGTTAAAATATACTAACAAACAATATATAACATGACATGGATGCAGTGTGCCGTCATTAGAGAGTGAATCTGGTGCAATATTTGCCGGGCCTACAGCATCCACACCAGGGTCCATGTTTAAATATTGAGTAATAGAATTAGAGATGGCCCGCTCTATAGGACTGACATCTATTGGTGTTGACAGGCTGTTCTTCTCCGAACTGCTTGACATTTTATGGGTGTGGTGTTAACTCTTCTGTCGTTGAATTGCTGGTTTTCATTACTCATTCATTTGAAGTTTGAAATTGCGTTAGCAATTCCAGCTGAATAAATGTATTTAATAATAAATATATAAGTTTATCTAACGAAAAATAAGTTTATTTATGAATATAGACATAGTCGCAAATTGAGTAATTATGTGAGCTGAGCATCTCACCCTCTGTAGATTTGTCATGCAGATATTACTGGTCGTCATATGCGTTTGCTGCGGCTCATTAGAAAGCAGGACACCATATTAGAAAGAGTATCTACATGACAAGTCTACAGAGGGTGCATCTATCACAAACCATTTATTCATTATTAGTGGCATCTTACTTGGTTTAAAACGTTTTATATGTAAAATCACAAAATTTATAATCTACTGTGTACATTTTAAAAAAATAGCATGTACACAAAAACATTGCTATTTTAAACACTGGATATTACCTTAACTTACATGATAATTATGCCAACACCTATAACCAGTGAACTGTTGTTTTTATATTATACTGTCCATATATTATTTTTTATATAATTTTACTTCACTAATATCGCTGACAGGCCTCGTAGTTAAAAACATGCTCGAAGAAAATACTCACTTAATAATGATGATATTGTAGCATTTTTGCATGTTTTAACTGGAAGTCAAATAAACATAAACATAACCAACCATGCTTGAAACCGTATATGGGTGTGGCAGGACTGGGGTTAGGAAATGCCCAAAAAAAGGGTTGAGAAGTAGACAGGCCGACATAATGATGACGTCACAAGTGATTATGATGCCTTGACGAGGCTGTCACGTGGTAGTGACGTCACCACAATGGCCGCTATTATGGGATGCCTCACCGCATTGTATTCAGACTCCACAAACAGAATACATTGAAGCAATGCTGGGTTATTGTTGGCCCACCGTCTGCGACGATGGCCCAGCAATAGCCCAGCTGGATTAGCGTTTCTCTTCCCGCATTGTGTGCCAGGCTTACAGGGAAGCCATGTCTCGTCTGCCGCCCGTATTGAGCCGTCTGCAGCCCATAGTCAGTCTGTAGGGAACTCACGCGATGGCGCGATGCCCATAGTCCAGGGACATTAGTCTGACAATACACTATAGGGGGGAATCAATGCGCAACAAACTGATTTTTTCAGTTTCTAGTCAGAAAATAGTCTTGAATTTATTAAATAGATACATATTTTTATTTGCATGATCTCAATAGTGGCACAAAATATGTCATCAACGTATATTTGTCAAAGAGAAAGAAAAAAAAGGTAAAAATATTTTGTGTTTGTTTTCAATAGGTTAAAATACAATAAAATTGTGCACTCTCCAATGGCCTCACTTTGGCCCAAGTGTAGTTATACCCATCCAACGGAAATACGCTATTTCATGTCACGTGGTGTTAAATTGTCAATCAGAACCCGTCATTCAGTTTTGGTGTCGAGTACTCACTTTAATGGATGGCATCACACACAATTCCCAGCAAACACGAGATATTCACCCAATGTTGATTAAATGTTGGGCCAGCATCAAAGATCATGGGCCAACAATTAAACAAAATTGCCTCTATATCTTGTGTTTGCTGGGTACGTACACCTACTGTTAATTACGACAAAGTGTAGAAAGGTGTAGAAAATACGAGACTATACAATGCTGTGGAGGAAAACAATACAAAACCATTTTGGAATTACATCAAGTCCTTACGGATGGTTGGTGTAGCTCCTATTAAAGACAAAGGCCAGCTGCATAGTTACCCAACCACTAAGGCATCTCTACTGAATGCTCAGTTTTAGTCGGTCTTTGAAGGGCACTTCTCCAATTCCAACCGGAGAGTCCTTTCCTGCCATCGACAATATAAATATCTCTGCAAGAGGTGTTGAGAAATTACTTTCAAAAATAGCAGTTAATAAAGCATCAGACCCAGATCAACTCCCAAATTATTATCTCTGAGAGACCGCGAAGCAGACTTCTCCAATATTAGCAGCTTTGTTTTCACAGTCACTGAAGACAGGCGTACTTCCATCTGATTGGTTAACAGCCAATGTCAGTCCTATTTTTAAAAAGGGGGATAGGCATACAGCCTCAAACTTTAGACCTGTGTCATTAACATGTGTGTGTTGCAAAGTCCTCGAACACATCATTGTTAAACACATGCTAAACCACAATATCTTAACAGATAAGCAACATGGATTTAGATCACGTCACTCCTGTGAGTCCCAACTCATAAATACCATCCATGACTTGTTGACATCGGTGGATGGGGGAGGCGTGTCTACTTGGCTGATGTCTAAACTTGGACATTATGGGATTAAAGGTGACATACATAACTGGATTTCTGGCTTTTTGATGGGGAGATCACAGAAAGTGGTCGTAGACGGATTCTGTTCTCCTGAAATTAGTGTTGACTCTGGGGTGCCCCAAGGGTCAGTTCTTGGACCTATTTTATTTCTAATTTTCATAAATGATTTACCACAGCAAGTAAAATCTCATTGCCGCCTCTTTGCGGACGATTGCTTACTCTATCGAGAAATTTCATGCTTGCAAGATTCAATAGCCCTTCAACAGGACCTGACCATCCTCGAGGGCTGGTCAGACACCTGGGGTCTACAATGCCAAGAAATGCTACATTATGTCCACCACTAAGGGGAAAGACCCATACTTTCAGCTTAATGGTCATGTTTTATCCTCTGCTGAAACCAGTCCTTATCTTGGGGTGCTTTTGTCAGAGGACTTGTCTTTCTCGCCCCATATTGGTAAAGTAAGCCAAAAGGCTAGTAGTAACTTGGGTTTCATCAGTAGCCCTGAGAGACTTAAGGAGCTGGCCTATATAGCCCTAGTAAGACCTAGCCTTGAGTATGCATCAAGTGTATGGGACCCACATACCAGACTAGACATTGATAAGCTGGAGAAGATCCAATGTCGCGCTGCCCGTTTCGTAAAGGGTTATTCTCGCTACAGAAGAGCAGATACCGACAACATAACATCAAGAGATCTAATCAACATCCTAATGTGGGACTCTCTTGCCAGCAGAAGCAAGATGAGTAGACTATGCATGCTATATAAGGCGGTGAATAGTGAGGTGGCCCTGCCTACTCACATCTTACAGACGGCTGACCACAGAGTTCGCGATTCTGCCTAAAAATACAAACATTTGCCAGCTAAAAAATCAGCCCTCGCCAACTCATTTTACAATAGAACAGTGAGGGACTGGAACTTTTTGAAAGTGGAAGTGATGTTAGCACCTTCACCTGCAACATTCAAAGCCAGACTGCTGCAATCTTCATATTAGCTGCGCTGCACTTGCCAACCTACCCCCCCCCCCCCCGTGGCGCGATAGCACAATAGGGCGTACTGCCACGTACCATACAGATACAGATACAGATACAGAAGTTCTCATGCAGAGGTCAGTGGCTCTGAGTAACATTGAAGCCCTACCTAATCAGCATCTTGTGTTTGCCTGCACCTGAGTGAGCTCAGATTTCCACAATGAGCGTTGTATCGACTAGGATCGAAATTGGTGTTTTACAACAGTTACGTGTGCATTTAGTGAATGTCGGCCCCGACGGTTCAGTCCGGTTGTGCCTCACAACGCAGAAGTACTGGGTTCGAATTGCGGCTGGGTGAGGGTTTTGTCATCGAGGATGTGGATATACAGTGCTCCAAACTATTCAAAGGCCTGGATTGTGAAGTTATGTCCATGTTACTGTGCAATATGAAGAACCCATGACGTCATTCGATAAGAGTAGGGTTAGTCCCGACTTCGGGGTTCCTTATGACGCGATACTGCTATGATTGTGCAGAAAGCGACGTAAAGCAATATTCACTCTTTTACGCATGTACTAAAAGCAATAAGACAAAAATTCTACTATCTGACGTAAAAAAACTACTATTACTTTAGTAGATCCAGGAAATTGATGAAAGTGTTAGAAAGTAGGCCTACTGATCAAACACTCCTGTCACAACAAATATTATCTAAAATAAAATGGAGGATTACACTGTTCAGAGGTGTTCTGGCACTTAACGCAGGTCCTTGGGATGACATCAATTTTTGTTTTCATTTTTGTAATGAAGTAGTGTATCCCCCAGATCATGATTATATGAGTTTTTAGATTTAAAAAAATATTTTTTATCAACATTTTTAGATTTAAAAAAATACTTTTTTATCAACATTTCTATGAATCCGCTTAAAACACAAACAAACTTTGTGCATACCTAAACACTTGCTAAAGGACGGTTGAATGTTCCTACAGCATTGAGCCACATGTTGATGCCGTTGGCCCAGCGTTGGGCAGGCAATCAGTGTTGCAGGTGTATCCCCCTCATGTCCTGACTATAAGACACCAATTAGCGGCGATTGCTTTGATCTTACTGTCCAAGATGTGAGGATATGTAGTGTAAAATGATGTATATTGCTGACTCGTTTTGTTTACATGGCAATATACGACCTGAACATATAACTATTTCACTCTTTTTCGGTGCTTTAAATTTTTTTTTGACTTTTTTGTTTTTTTAGTCAAGATCAGTAGGTTATATAGCTTCATATAAATTATTTTTTTCAAAATGTTTGTGACACTAATACATTAGCTCCTAGCCATTGACAGCCAATGAATGACGCTCCTTATGTTATAAACCATTACACGTCGGGGTCACTTAGAGGTTATAGAAGGTCAACACCAGGGGTCAAACATATTACCTTGTCAACACAAACACTAATTCTGTCAGATATGTCGTGAACACAGTTAATCTACTTACATCGCTAACCGCGACTATAAGCGTTTTTGAGCCATTTTATTAACCAATCAAATCACTGTTATTGAGGCCGGCCCCGGTTGTAGCTCACACATCAGAGGTCTTTGGTTCGAATCCTTGTCGGGTCAGAGGAATTTGGTTCGAATCCTTGTCGGGTCGGATGTTTGTCATCGGTGTTGTGGATATACAGTGCCCCAAAAGGTCTGGAGTGTGCAGTTCTGTCCAATGTACTGTGCACTATACTGTGCTGATTCAACGTAAACACGTGACAATCACCAAATTCTGTTTCAATGTTGGGCCAGCGGCGAATACAGTTTACCGGCATTGAACCAGCAATGGGCTGCGATGCTGGCCCAACATTGAACCGGTATTGGGTGGGCAGGCCTACATTGTGTTGCGTGGATGTTGACCAGCACCCGCGATGGTGGTGGAAAGAATAGGCCTACACGTTGAATATATACTTGTCTCCTTATACTCATCCATATTGGAAGGGGGACCACCTTTCAATTATAGTGCAAAGGGTTTTTTCGGGGCATTTTCAACCCCCATATTAAAAAAAATCAAGTAATTAGTAGTCAATTTTTTTTTTCACCAAATATGTCTACAAAGCTGTTTATTTGTGATGTTAGTAGTTTATTAAAAGTAAATAAAGGGGGGTTCCATGGGGCGTTAGGGGATTACAACCCATTTTTCGACAAATTATTATAGTAAATACCCTCAATAAGATAAAGTCGTTCAAAATGTGATAAAGCACCAAATTTGGTACAAACCTACACAAATGTATTCTAATCCATATCAGGAGGGGAACTACCGTGTAGCTGTAGCGTAAGGGCTTCGTTCGGGGTATTTTCACCCCCCCCCCCTTTTAAACATAATTATGTTTAAAATATTTGGATGTATGTTTCATTAAAATATCTACAAAAACGCTTCTTAAGGATGTTACCCCTTTTAATCAAAGCAGGGGCGGATCCATGGGGCATGAGGAGGGGGGGAGGTGTCACACACCATATTGTCCATTTTTTAATGAAAAGAGCTGTAACCTAATATTAGAAAAATCATGGTAATTATATTTCAGTATTGTGGTACAGACAATTAATATAATGAATAAAAAACAATAAGAAACCTATTCCTCAGTAAAGTGTCGAAAAAGCAATGTATTTTGTGTACAAAAGACAGTTTTCTCTTTATATTTGATGCATCAATCGCACACTATGGCTCAAATAGCGCTAATAAATAAATGTTTATTTTCAGCATAATTTTTAAAGGAGGATTTTTTACACACATCAATTTCATTGTATTGTTTGAACGGCAATCTATGAATATGGCTTTTAATAAAAGCTCTTATTGATATCCCAAAATGGTTAAAATGTGGTCGTGACATTGTGTGGGACGTTAATAACTCAGCATCACTGAGACAATCTGCAAAATAGAACAGCGGGACTGGAATAATCCGTAAAAGAGCTTTCCTCACGGTAAGCTACCGAAAATTGACAAAGCTTGCTCAGAATAAACGAAAACAAAGTTGATCTGTTTGAAAACCTGGCGTCCGAGATTTGTAAATTTAACATTCAACAGGAGGATCTAGAGCCTTGTACCGAACAAAAAGGCGATGGTAGTATATTACTCCGTGTGGCCGATGCAGGCAAGCAAGGCAACCAAAACACAAAGAAGCCACCATTCAATCTCCAGGGCGGGGGGGGGGGGGCTGGAGTATTATTGAAATAGTTAATTTCGGGTGCAATCTGCGTGAAATAAATCTATCTATATAAAATTTTCAGCGCGCCGCCGAGCCGGGTTGTAATAAATACTTTCTCCGCGGCAACCTCCCCCGAAAACTTGAATTGTCACTGGGAATTGCAGATCTCTGTATCGCAATTGGAAATAAAATGGGGTCTTAGGCCGACTTTGTGCACATATAGGCTATTAGTGCAAGAGCATTAGGGTTGAACCTGGAATAAAATTGCAGAAAGCTGATTTTTTCAGGAATGATACATGGACATCTCCCCAGACGAATTCCGAAAATGCCCCAAAAATCCCCCTTGTGCATTTTTTTTAATTCAAGATGGCCGTCACCATATAACGCCATTTTCGAAAAAAACAGGGGTGTACCATAATTCCTCACTTTTGCAGTTCGAAAAAATATTTAGGTGTCTCTACTTATGTTTGAGGATACAAAGAGTTCATCCAGATGATCTGAAATGATATCAGTACTTTTCTCAATACCAAAAATCCAAGATGGCCGCCATATTGATATACTGAGTATGTTGAGCGATCTCTTAATTAAAAAAACGAAAATATGAGGTAACTATCTCGTTGTTGAGCCTAAAATGTATTTTTTGTCTAAACCCATGGAGTCTAGCACTTATTTAGATCTCCAATATTTCATTATATTGAATTTATCAAGATAAATCCCACATACCGGTAGTTTAATGTTATGTAGCACCATATAACGTCATTTTTCCAAAAAAAAAACAGGAATATACCACAATTCCTCAGTTTTGCAGTTAAAAAAAAATATTTTGGTGCCTCTACACAAAAAGCTCATCAACAGGATCAGAAATGATATCATTCCTTTTCTTATCTCCACAAATCCAAGATGGTGACCATTATGTGAAGGGTCCCCCCCCCTCAGAAAATCACGTACATGCCATAATCATCATGTTGTTGAAACTTTTTTTTCAGGGCCATGGAATCTAGAATATATTTCCATCACCAATTTTTTAAATAGAATGTGCTTATCAACACAAAATCCAACATGGTTGCCATATTGGTTAGCTCTTTTAGCGCAGATGCCACGATTAAGCGATGTCCAACTGCTTTTTCATATGGGAATATAGATATAGATTGATCAAATTTACAAAATATCATATGTCAGAATCATTGATTAAAAATTCTAACATCTCTCATCTTTAAAATATAAGTGTATTTTTCATTCATTTGAAGCTTGAGATAGCGTAAGAAATTCCAGTTTTAAACACAGCGACTAATTCCAATGTAGGTATTTTATATAGTAGGCCTTATAAAATGTTTTTTGATTTTGGTTAAGTATTAGTTGTGATTATTATTGTGAATGTACATAATAACAGAGCTAAGTACAATATTACACCAGATTGAACACATTTAACGTCAGGATATAATAGTTTTATGTCAGGATATATGAATATGATATCAGGATATGACACTTTAATATCATGATATGTAATATAATGTCCAAACATTGGTGTTTAATATAGCAAAATCCCGTTATGATGGCTCAATACAGCTTTATAAAGGCAGTATATAGTGGCTAAACATCACGTTGCTGTATTAAAATGAAAAGATATACATCATATTATCACAAAATGCATTACAATTTCGTGATATATCATTTTAACATCACTATGACATTTTAATGTCAGGATATGACATTTGAATATTAGGATATGGTACTTGAATATTATGATGTGACTTTATACATTGATGAAATGACACATTGAGGTCACAATATAGCATTGTAATGTGATGGTGTGTCATTATAATGACAAACATGCTATTTAATATCGAATATTGTATAATAAACAGTTCGAAGTCAGGATCTGGCCTATTTATGCCAGGATATTAGATTGTAATTTATCAGAATATGACACTTTAACGTCATGGTATTATAATGTCCAAATTTTGTCCTTTTATATCACACAATAAGATTTGAATGTCAAGATATTCAATTTTTTATGATAGGATATGACATTATCAAATCAAGATATGGCGGGCTTGGCGGCATTCTAATATGACATTATAAGGACTGAATATGACACTACAATATTGTAATGTGACCATAGAATGTCAGCCTTTGTCACTTTGAAGTCTGGATATGGCATTTTAATGTCAGGATATTATATTGTCATGTCAAGGTATAACATTTCGATAACATTATATTGACAGACGCACGTTACCATATGGTAATACAGAATCGGCATAGAACATTTCAATATCAGGCTGGCACATGTCAGTTCAACATATATATCGCAATATAATTCAGTAAGTAAAGGCCTCTACATTGCTCAAATACCGGTACTCCCAAAACTGCCAGCAACAAAAGCACTTCGGAAGATTCAATAAAATGGAAAGTAATTAGATAGCGTTAAGACACATGCTCTTTGAACAGCATGTGGCCTTGCCCTCTTTTACTTTCATTTCCTCTTACACTAAAATGTCATATTGTGATGGTAATATGCTATATCATGATATTTAATATCGTGACAATACACTAAAAGATCCTGTCACTTTACTTCCATACCGTGATGCTTAACCACCATATCCTGCATTTATAAAGCTGTATCCAGACATCATAACGTCATTTTACTATAATAAAGAGCAATATTTGGACATTACAAAACCATATCATGACGTTAATGTTTCTTGTCCTCATATTATCGTGACTTAAAGAGATCATATCCTGACGATAAACTGTGACATCAATTAATTTAATGTCATATTCCGATATTCTGATGTAAAATCATCTCATTACAAGACCATACAATGCCATAACTTCATTACGAAATATATATATCCTAATATTCAAAATGTAATATCTTGATATTTAAATGATATATTTTATGATATTAAACATATTGACATTCGCAGATCAAGGACAAAAGTAAGTATTTAAAAGAGCATTGTTACAGGACGATTATCAAAGATGTCATGTACATGTAACGTGTGAGGCGCAAGTCCTTATCTTGTAATTGATTTTTGCTAGAAAGCCTCCCTTTAACGTCACCTACTGCCCCAGCCAACACGGGGCATTAATCCAATTCTGTTAAATTTTTGTGCCAGCGTCGAAGACGGTTAGCCCATATTAAAACAGCATTGGATGAATGCCTCGTGTTTAAAATCCATTATGATACAGAGCATATTTTGCTGTACAGGAGGGTGTGGAATCTACAGTCTGGGAACGGATTTTATATCATGGTCGTTTGTAACCAACGCAAACTGAAAGAGCAGTCGCCCCAGAAAGAGTTCTAAAAAGAGTGAGTTGCGGGTGCAGAGTGGCTTGCTCAAAGGGGGGGGGGGATCTCACAAATCTAGACTATATTGTACAACGATGTGCTCTTTTTGTATTGGCCAAACATGTAGAAACTGTGACAGCTCGGATGATAGGATGATTGAAACGCAATAATTTCATTATTTACCTGAGATTAATTTGTTAACTTGACAAATCTCAATCTACATTTCTAGTGGGAAAGCAGTTCGAAAACACTCCAAAGAATTAACTATAACTACCATGTGGGATTCATGTCGATAAACACAATATAATAAAATATGGTCATCTAAATAAGTTCCAGACTCCATGGGTTCGGCTAAAAAATACATTTTAGTTTCAACAACGAGATAGTTATCGCATATTTTCGGTTTTTTTAAGAGATCGCTTAACAAAATATTATGGCGGCCATCTTGAATTTGTGGTATTAAGAAAAGTACTGATATTATTTCTGATCATCTGGATAACCTCCTTGTACTTTAAAACATAGGTAGAGACACGAAAATCATTGTTTTAACTTCAAAAGTGGGGGATTGGGGTATAACCCTTTTTTTAAATGGCGTTAACTGGTGTTATTTTTAATTAACTACTATGTGGGATTTATGTTGATAAATTCAATATAATAAAATAATGGTGATCTAAATAAGTGTTATATTCCATGGGTTTGGCCAAAAAATACATTTTAGGTTCAACAACGAGGTAGATTTCTCATATTTTCGTGTGTTTTTAAGAGATCGCTTAACATAATCAGAACAATATGGCGGCCATCTTGGATTTTTGGTATTGAGAAAAGTGCTGATATCATTCCTGATCATCTGTATCAACTCTTTGTGCCTTAAAACATAAGTAGAGACACAAAAATATTTTTTTCCTAACTACAAAGGTGAAGAATTAGGGTATACCCCTGTTTTTCGTAAATGGCGTTACATGGTGGCGGCCATCTTGAAGTAAAAAAAAGGCACAAGGGGGATTTTTGGGGCATCTTCGCAATTCGTCTGGGGAGATGTCCAGGTATCATTCCTGAAAAAATCAGCTTTCTGCAATTTTATTCCAGGTTCCTGTGTTTTTTTCACTAATGCTCTTGCACTATATGAGAACCTCCTGAGGATGTTGAGATGAATGACACTGCCCTCCAGACACAGGATTCGAAATTCGAGCCCTGGCGGTCTGAGGCCGAGCACGCCACCTCTCAATCTTTACGAGTAAGCGGGGAAGAAACAATATGTTTCTTGGAAATTTGAAGGTCCAGAGTGGGGTTCGTACCCGCGATATCCAACTTTCCAAGCAGGCAGCTTTAACCGCTGTATTCCAGACCACACCTTGGTAGTTTAAATTCATCTGTTTCACACCTTCACTGGGTGTGATACCGCCTATATATTTACTGCACGAGGTAACAAAAGGGCATGGGAGCCATGGGAGTGTCTCCCTGGTGTGATAGAAGTGTTCCTTCATCTTTCAAAGTATAATCAGACACACTCTCACTGTTCTTGAGCGGCTCGTTATATTATGTACAGTAAGACCTATATATGATGTATTGGAACTGAATAAGGCAAGGCAAATTTTCTCTAGTCGAGGATCGCGAAACATTGCAAATACACCGCCTACTGAGGCTGTCCTATTGAGTATGCAAACATAGCGTTAGAGCAGTAACCAGGCTGGTCACTGTTGGGCTCAGTCCAAAATAAAAGACACTAAATTGTCTAGTCCTGCAGACTGTGAGTCGATCCTCATTAATGAGTCGTGGAGGCACATGTGGACAACCTCAGCCGAGGCTGCTAAGCCATGTCCCATGTCATGAGTTGGTGAAGTGTGGTTGCCGAAAGAGCTGTAAAGGACTTTGCAAGTGTTTTAAAGCAAATCTTACGTGTACCAGACTGTGTAGATGTGATGGTAAATCCAAAGAGTAGATCAGTTTTATAGATTAATATAAGTTTAATAATTCAGTTGGTTTTGAATAATACTAGAACTTGAGTTATGACTATTAGCCAAAAGATTTGACAAAAATGTGCATTCTACATGATAAACGTGGTATTGTTTCGCTTAGAATGAATACAGTATAATTATATAGTCACATTTAATAAAGGTACAATTTTGTTCTGCAATACACAAGAATATTTTGTTGTAAAAAAATACATTGTACTGTGCTACTGAACACACCATAAGTTTAAATATGTAATTTCGACAAAAGAAAAACACGATAGGAAAGGCGCCAAAAACAATGCAAGGGGTGTTTAATTGTCTATTTTTACAGCATTGTATCAGATTTTGTTACGTCTTGTTACGTTTTAAATATGTTGCCTTGACTGAATAAAGTGCTCACATCATTAGTAATCACTTTTGTAGACATATTTAGCTCAACATATATTTTTCAAAATAATTATTTACATTCCTCAAAAAGGGGGGTCGAAAATGTTCCGAGCGAAGCCCTTACATTACTCCTATTAGGTGGTTCTATTTCCGATATAGATTAGTATACATTTGTTGTGCTTTATGACATTATGAACGATTTCACCTAATTTAGAGCACTTATTATATTAATTTGTCGAAAAAGGATGTGTGAACCCTCAACGCCTCATGGAACCGCCCTTGATTTGTTTTAATAAACTACTAACATCATTAATATACAGTTTTGTAGACATATTTAGTGAAAAAAAATATTTGACTAGTAATTTTTTTTTTTTTTTTTTGAAAAATATAAGGGGGGGTTGAAAAAGCCCCGAAAATAGCCCTATAACTACCGCTGCAAGGTGGTTCCCCTTCCAATATATGGATGAGTATACTCTAGAGCATTATACTCTAGAGCAGGATCGGGTGGAGTAGATGGGCGTTTTGATGGCCCCAAGCCGCTTGTGTTTTTCAATATTCTCAGCTAATAATAGCTAATTATGAGCTAATAAACGGCTTCTACTCGAGAAAATATTGTGTATCAAAATACAATTTTGGAGTAGGTCCCAATTAGAAATAATAGTGTTTGAAGAGTGTCATTACCCCTCTGGATCCTCCACTGACTAAGTCTATAGAGAAGATCAGAACATTAGGCCAGGGGCACACAGGGAGCATACCGTTACTGACCACCGCCCGCATACAATCAGAATGCTGTTACTAAACCCCTTCTCCTAATACAGGGGGCATACAATTATAGCCCTCCTCTCATGCTTGCAGGGATCATGCAGTTAGTGACCCCCTCTCATGTATGCAGGGAGCATGAGGTTATTGACTCCCTTCTCATACTGCCAGTATCAGAGCATCCGGTCGTGATCTCATCACAACATACAGGGAGCATATGGTTAGTGACCCTCTCGTACATTTATACAGGGAGCAAACGGTTCTTAACTCTTTCATACATACAGGGAACATATGGTTACTGACCCATTATCATACATACAGGGAGCATACGGTTACTGACCCCTAATCATACATACAGGGAGCATACGGTTACTGACCCCTTATCATACATACAGGGAGCATACGGTTACTGACCCCTTATCATACATACAGGGAGCATACGGTTACTGACCCCTCTCATACATACAGGGAGCATACGGTTACTGACACCCTCTCATACATAGGGAGTATACGGTTACTGACCCCTTATCATACATACAGGGAGTATACAATTACTGACTCCCTTTCATATATACAGGGAGCATACGGTTACTGACCCCTTATCATACATACAGGGAGTATACAATTACTGACTCCCTCTCATATATACAGGGAGCATACGGTTACTGACCCCCTCTCACACCCTCTCATACATACAGGGAGCATAAGGATACTAACCCCCTCTCATACCCTCTCATACATACAGGGAGTAGACAATTACTGACTCCCTCTCATACATACAGGGAGCATACGGTTACTGACACCCTCTCATACATAGGGAGTATACGGTTACTGACCCCTTATCATACATACAGGGAGTATACAATTACTGACCCCCCTCTCATATATACAGGGAGCATACGGTTACTGACAGGATCACAGCATCAGGTCGAGGTCTCATCACAGAAGATAATGTGACAATTTAAACACGGCACTTCACCAGTCTGTCTCATCAGCTGTCAATTTGTGCCGTGATACCCTGTGAATCCGGGTGCTTTGACACGGCGCCCAGACAGCTCATCCAGCCAATCTCCTAACACCACGTCATAATGTATGCCACGTGTCCAGAGCAAGGTCGTCTACTGCTTGACAAGGTCAAGGAGCGCTGAATATAGGTTTGGGTGCTGCATAATTATTGTCATTTTTTTCTGTTTCCGACATAGAATCACAAAGATATTGAAACAGAGATGTTTTTATTTGGCTATACATTGTGTATAAGGGCTCATGTGGTTTGAATCCTTGTTATCAGATATATAAATCATGCTGAATCATTGCGTTATTATATTGATATCTGTTTTTTTTATCATATTGGGAGATCAGGTCGACATCAAATTGCGTTTTTTCATTGGGGAAATTGATATTTTTGTTAACATTTAATAAATTTAAATATTATTTTGAGATATGACTAATGTTTTCATACTGATATTTTCTGTTCAAATATAATATTTGTTATTTCATTGATGTGTGATATTGACACAATGGTTATGTTTTATATTGATGTATCATGTTCACATATGTTTAGTTTTAACATAGTAAGATATTGATATGGTTATGCCCTATATGATAGTTATAATCTTATAATGGGATATCTCGTTGGGATACATGATTATGTTTTGTATTGATATATATGTATTGATTGATCTTGCAAATACATGGTTATATTTGTGTTTATATAATATTTTTTTAATATATATGTGTTTCCTTTCTGTATTGAAATATTATGGTAATTATCGTTTATTTTTTTATTGATATGTTATTTTAATATATGGCTATTTTTTGTATTTATATATTATGATAATTCATATTTATTTTTGTAAAAATATGTTATGTTTTTTTGTTGAAACTGTTAAAGTTCGAAATCGTAGAATATTAAGTAGAGTGAGCTATGCTAACATTCAGCCAATCAATCAGAGCTTGACTTGAGTTTTAGCGTTGTACCAACGCCGTACTGACAATGACAGGGAGGCCGGATCCGCGAGGCACTGGAATGTGGACGCGGCCTAAATACGAAAGCCCGGTGGGACCTTCCCACTTCCCACTTCCTACTTCCCACTTCCTACTTCCCACTTCCTACTTCCCACTTCCTTGTTTAAAAGCCCGATGGGGACATCCTACTTTCTACTGCTCACTTAAAATTTCCTACTTCATAGATAGAAAGCCCAGTGGGGACTTCCCACTTCCTACTTCCCACTTCCCACTTCCCACTTCATACTTCGTACTTACCACTTCCGACTTCTCACTTCCCACTTCCCACTTCCTACTTCCCACTTCCCACTTTCCACTTCCGACTACCCACTTCCGACTTCTCACTTCCCACTTCCCACTTCCTACTTCCCACTTCATACTTCCGACTTCTCACTTCCCACTTCCCACTTCCTACTTCCCACTTCCTACTTCTCACTTCCCACTTCCTATTCCCACTTCCCACTTCTCCCCTTCAGCTTTCATGTGTGCACGTGGTCAATAGGTTGCGGCTTGTCAATATGGCTGCTGCTGCGGTTGTTGCTCTTAGTGAGTGTTGAATATATCTCACAACACTGCTTCTTTGGTGGTTACAGACAGATGTATGTGGTCATCTTTTTGTGTACATTAATGTACATGGTGACTAAAGCCTATGCTATTTTACCAAGATACTTGCCAGCTGCAACTGGAGGACAACTTTCCAGAGACGAGATTATTAAAGTGTATTTTCAGTCGGTTTATGCATACAGGGACATTGTAGCAGTTCTTTTCACGCAACAGGGGATACGTCTTAGTTACAGGCATTTGAAGAGACTTTGAAGAAGATGTGTCTTCGACAAAAACGTCCAGAATCGGACATTCAGAGCATACTTACTGCAATGTTGGATGAATTGGCAGCTTGTAGTCAATGTGGAGGAGGCTTATTCATTTCATCGACTACATTTGTACATGTGAAGCTAAGGAAAGTTCATGAACTTATGTGGATATTGGACTCTGAGGGCGTTGAAAGGCGTAAAGCACACTAGGCCATGTAATGAGCACAATCCCCCTATGTGACCCCCCTCCCCCCTCACAACTCACCCACACCAACACATATAATCCAAGGCAATCACTATTCTCAAGGTCCCACGGGTATACCAGATGGTATGTTCTTTATGCCACAGCTTTATCAGACTCAAAGTTATGCAACACTTATAGGCTACTGAAGGGGTTCATATTTACCATTACCAAAAACTATACGAGAAAAAACTACCAAACCACGGGTGTTGCGGCGAGTTTTATGAGGTGGTGACTATGTTGAGATCGAACCTTGTTATATCCACATCGGGGGAGGATGCTCTTGATCTGTTCATGGCTCTCACACAAGAAATACGCCAATACCAATAAAATAATTTGTGATTTACTTTTAGTTTTGAAAAATATAAACACACACTGAAACATTATATTAAATAGTGAAACCAGTTATGTTCAAACTTTCAAGTCGTGGCATGTAATGAGATGTTTAGCAAATAGAAAAGAAATTCTCGTTTGTGTTTTTCAGATCATGTTTTACTTTAATTACGCACTATCTTATATAATCAAGGTGTAATTATACAGAGATGGCCTGCAATGACAATGGCTCCAATTTTGTTATGTCACATGAATGATTCGCTATGCCTATTTTTTTCCAAATAAACAACACATGGTTTCAAATGTCACACGTGAGTTCTATCATAAACTAATTGATAATTAATCAGTAATTAGCAGTGAAGTTGATCATGCCCTATGATTGAAAAATGAATAATTATATAATTCGATGTCCGAGTGGTTTGTGTAAAATAAATCTTTGCATCAAAGAGGAATTTGTTGATTATTAAGTAACCATGACGTGATATCACGTTATTTATAACACCGTTGTCGTCGGCTTAACCTGGAATAAATGTTTAATGTTTAGAGCTTTTATGTGTTCTTTCACCCTGGCCTGTGCTGATTTTATCAAAACTTCAAAATCCTAAATGTCCAGGATATAATTAAGGAAAGAACCAAGGAGACAAGTTCAAATATATCATCGCCGGTGCTGGCCAACATTCATTCAATACTTGCCTACGATGTACGATGCTGGCCCAACACTAATCTATCGTCGGGTCTGCTGTATACTTTGAGCAAACACGTGGCATTCAACAAATGCTGTTTCAATGTTGACCCACAGTCTCCGACGCTGGCTCGTCATTGAAACATTATTGGGTGATTGTAACGTGTTTGCTGACGGCTGCATTATGCTGGCGCCGCGTTAACATCCCGGCGTTAGAAACACCAGGTAACACGATATATTGGCTCAACGCTGATGTAATGCTGGGCCATCGTCTGCGACGCTGGGCCAGCATTATTCCAACCAAAACCCTTTAAGCTCTTAACCACAAATATAATCGTGAATATTTTTTTTCTAAACATTTGTTAAAGACAAAAGTACTTGACCTAAGGACCTGAAACGTTATATTGCACATGTTCATAAGGACTTGTGTACAGAAATGTGAAATGTTTCCCACACACAGTACCCCTCTTTCCCCTGAATAGGCCACAGACTAAGACAAAATTAAAATAATAAGATACCGGCCATAGGCCGCTCCCAACAAGATAAATATGTAGCTGCGATAGGTTAATAGGAGGCTGCTATAAGTCTACCATGTTTTTCTTTATCTGTTTTAGGTTGGAAAAAAATCTAGTGTCAGAGGGAGGTAAAATAAACATTTAAGAAAAAAAAATTTTAAACTATTTCTGGGAAAGTCAATGAGGGCGATAAAAAACCCCTTTTAAGTCATTTCTTGAAAAATCAATGAGGGCGATGAAAAAACTTAATCGGACCCGTTTTGTGCTCAGATGTTTTGAAAAAAAACACATGTTTTATTTGCAATGCGCGTCCTTAATCTAATGACTGCACTCTAAAACATATACAAACTTAGTGGCCTAATGACTCGACATATCCTTGTAGATACTTATAAGATGTGATAGGTATATACAGATACATCAGATACTGCACTTAATGTTTTGAAATGTCGGTATAGAGGCATGAGAAGGCACCTCAGGTTCACTATAGGCACACAGGAGAACGTCGCAGGGTTCTGAGATGTCAGTGTAAATAAATAAAGTTTCAAAACACTTGAGATAGAGTTACACACATGCTTTAGGTGTTTCGATACACCACATTTGGTCGTTGCTTGATTTCGTTTTTCAAAACACCAAAGTGTCTTTAAAAAAAAGGTAAAATGGAGTTACAAACGTGCGTTCGGTGTAACGATATCACACATTTGGATGTTGATCGATATGTGTTTCAAAACACCAACATGTGTTTCAAGAAACTTAAAATGGAGTTGCGCACATGCTTTAGGTGTTTCGACACCCCACATTTAGATGATGCTTGATACATATGTTTGCTGATGTGCTGGCTCAAAGCATAAAGCAGACCCAGTGTTGGATTAGTGTTGGGCCAGCGTCGTAGACGATAGACCGGTATTGAACCAGCAATGGGCTGCGACGCTGGCCCAACATTGAACCGGAATTGGGTGGGTAGGCCTACGTACTCTGTGCGAGGTACATCGTAGAGGGCCGGCCCCGATGGCTCATTCGTAACGACTGGGGCTGCCCCGATCGACTCGGGCTTGTAACCACTGGTAACCTGGAGGTACCAGGTTCGAATCATGGTGGGGGCGGATATGTGTCATCGAGGTTGTGCATATGCACTGCTCCAAACTGTTTAAAGGCCTGCTGGAGTGTACAGTGCTGCCCGAGGTTGCCAAACCTGGTCAACCGTGGATTAAAAGTCCAAGATGGGGATTGGATTGGTGTTTCAAAACACCCATTGCAGTTAATTAGAACTCTATTTATAGTTTTTTTTTTCAAACTTGATCAGCTGTGGCTCAAACAGCCACACTAAGGATTTCAAGACGCTCGTTGTGTTTCAAAATTGTGTTTCCAAACACCAAAATCGGTTGCAGCCGTGTTGCAACCAATAGTGGTTTTTCGAAACACTCGTTTTTTCAGTGTAAGGGTGCTCTTGGAAGGCAATTTGTCAAGCGTGAGAGACATTTAAAATGTCTGAGAGATATAAGGTGATCGATGAAGCAGGTCATAATGTCCACTGCTAAACTCATGGTGGCCTCAAGGCTAGTGACCTTGTGGTTTTAAATCACCGTGTAATCACTCACTTCTCTCGTTTATTTATTTTTAACTCATTTGTATTTGGTTAAATTAATTATTTTTCTTGTTCTTCTTCGTTGGCGTGGGCCTATGGAGTAGTGTTTAGCACCTTCGCCTCTCACGATGGAGTTTGGGGTTCGCTCCCCGTTATCGTCGGCCACCTTGTCGTTTTCAAACGCCATCTTGTCGGCCATATTCACCACCCTAGGCTATTGACCACGTGCACACCTAAAAGCTGGAGGAGAGAAGTAGGAAGTGGGAAGTGAGCAGTCGGAAGTGGGAAGTGGAAAGTCGGAAGTAGGAAGTGGGAAGTGAGAAGTAGGAAGTGGGAAGTCGGAAGTGGGAAGTGAGAAGTAGGAAGTGGAAGTGGGAAGTCGGAAGCGGGAAGTGAGAAGTAGGAAGTGGAAAGTGAGAAGTCGGAAGTGGGAAGTGAGAAGTAGGAAGTCGGAAGTAGGAAATAGGAAGTGGGAAGTGGGAAGTGAGAAGTGGGAAGTCGGAAGTGGGAAGTGAGAAGTAGGAAGTGGGAAGTGGGAAGTAGGAAGTAGGAAGTGAGAAGTCGGAAGTGGGAAGGCGGAAGTGTGAAGTGGGAAGTGGGAAGTGGGAAGTAGGAAGGCCCCACCGGGCTTTCGTACCTAAATATAAATGTGTCATTTCTTGTTTTATATTAATATGTTGAGATACTGTTAACACTTAGACATATATCTTTATTAACCTAGTGCGGGGATCGCTTATAGACGTTAGATTCTGACGTCGAAAGTCGATCCCAGCACTGAAAGAATAAACTATTTATAATGACCGTAGACCCATAACATATATATTCAAATGAAGTAAAAGAGCTAACTAAGACATTCATGATGATTTCTAATTGAATACAATTATTTGGTGTCTTACTTGATACGAAGATAATTCAGTGTTGTTAGCGACTCTATGGTGATGTTTCCTCTATGGTGATGCTGGTCATAATATCGTATGTGCCAGTCAAATGTTTCCTCTATGTTGATGCTGGTCATAATATCGTATGTGCTAGTCAAATGTTTCCTCTATGGTGATGCTGGTAATAATATCGTATGTGCCAGTCAAATGTTTCCTCTATGGTGATGCTGGTCATAATATCGTATGTGCCAGTCAAATGTTTCCTCTATGGTGATGCTGGTCATAATATCGTATGTGTCAGTCAAATGTTTCCTCTATGGTGATGCTGGTCATAATATCGTATGTGCCAGTCAAATGTTTCCTCTATGGTGATGCTGGTCATACCATATTCTTGTTATTATGTTATTCCTAGGCACCACAGTGACCCTTTGTACCCTACTGAAAAACCTCATATCTGATGATAACCCTTGAGCTCTTAAAACACAGTAATATTCCACCAAGTTTTTCAGTCATGCGAAGCTTACATTTCTGACGCTTTCACTAATTGCAAAAAATATATATAAAGCTCAAAGACTGAAGGCATACTTATCATAAGTTATTTCAGATTCCCACCGGCACAATTGATATAAACCTTTTCAGTGCGGAGACCGAGTTTAGACGTCAGAATTGGACGTCTATAGACGAAACCCTTTGGTCTCCATGGTTTTTACAAAAAGTTTCTGCGTTTTAATGGTTAAATCTATATTCGTGTTCTGAAAAAAAAACTTCAAATCTTTCATCGAAGCTGCTAAATAAAATGTCCACTATCACGCCCCACTTAAAGTGAGTAGGATATTATACATAGCCCTAAGTATTTTAAAACATTCCACTTTCAATAATCGATTCGGTTGTTAATAACAATTATAAACGATTCAAGTCGGGATTGTGCTTAAAGGGTTACTGTATCGCACATACGATGTTATGACCAGGGGACGACACATACAACGCTGACATATCTGTATAAACTATCTTTGTAAACTATCTTTATTTTTTCCAGCTTTATTTAAATACGTATGTTATGGGTCTACGACCACTATAGATATTTCGCTCTTTCAGTGCGGGGATCGATTTTGGAGGGCAGAATCTGATGTGATCCTGTCAGTAACCATATGCCACCTGTATGTATGAGAGGGGTGAGTAACTGAATGCCCCCTGTATGTATGAGAGGGTCAGTAACGTTATGCTCCCTGTTGTATGGGAGGTTCAGTAACCGTAAGCTCCCTGTATGTATGAGTAGGTCAGTAACGTTATGCTCCCTGTATGTGGGCTAGTAACCACATGCTCCCTGTCTATATGTGTTATGAGATCCTGGCCTGATGCTGTGATTCTGTCAGTAACCATATGCCCCCTGTATGTATGAGAGGTTCAGTAACGTTATGCTCCCTGTTGTATGGGAGGTTCAGTAACCGTAAGCTCCCTGTATGTATGAGTAGGTCAGTAACGTTATGCTCCCTGTATGTGGGCGAGTAACCGCATGCTCCCTGTGTATATGTGTTATGAGATTCTGGCCTGATGCTGTGATCCTGTCAGTAACCATATGCCTGTATGTATGACAGGAGTGAGTAACTGTATGCTCTATGTATGTATGAGAGGGTCAGGAACTGAATGCCCCCTGTATGTATCAGAGGCTCAGTAACTGTATGTTCCCTGTGAGTATGAAAGGGGGGGGGCAGCAACGGCATATGCTCCCTGTATGTATGTTATGAGACACCGACGTGATGTTGTGATCCTGTCAGTAACCGTATGCTCCCTGTATATATGGGTGATGAGACCCCCACCTGATGCTGTGATCCTGTCAGTAACTCTATGCTCCCTGTATACATGTTACGATGAGACCCCGACCTGATGCTGTGATCATGTCAGTAAATCTATGCTCCCTGTATACATGTTACGATGAGACCCCGACCTGATGCTGTGATCCTGTCAGTAGCTGTATGCTCCCTGTATACATGTTACGATGAGACCCCGACCTGATGCTGTGATCCTGTCAGTAACTCTATGCTCCCTGTATATATGTTATGATGAGACCCCGACCTGATGCTGTGATCCTGTCAGTAACTCTATGCTCCCTGTATATAGTTTAGAATGAGACCCCGATCTGATGCTGTGATCCTGTCAGTAGCTGTATGCTCCCTGTATACATGTTACGATAAGACCCCGACCTGATGCTGTGATCTTGTCAGTAACTGTATGCTCCCTGCATACATGTTACAATGAGACCCCCACTTGATGCTGTGATCCTGTCAGTAACTGTATGCTCCCTACATACATGTTACAATGAGACCCCGGCTTGATTCTGTGATCCTGTCAGTAACTGTATGCTCCCTGTATACATGTTACGATGAGACCCCGACTTGATGCTGTGATCTTGTCAGTAACTGTATGCTCCCTGCATACATGTTACGATGAGACCCCCACCTGGTGCTGTGATCCTGTCAGTAACTGTATGCTCCCTGCATACATGTCACAATGAGACCCCGACCTGATGCTGTGATCCTGTCAGTAACTCTATGCTCCCTGTATATAGTTTACGATGAGACCCCGACCTGATGCTGTGATCCTGTCAGTAACTGTATGCTCCCTGTATATGGTTTACGATGAGACCTCGACCTGATGCTGTGATCCTGTCAGTAACTCTATGCTCCCTGTATATATGTTACGATGAGACCCCGACCTGATGCTGTGATCCTGTCAGTAACTCCATGCTCCCCGTATATATGTTACGATGAGACCCCGACCTGATGCTGTGATCCTGTCAGTAACTCTATGCTCCCTGTATATATGTTACGATGAGACCCTGACCTGATGCTGTGATCCTGACAGTAACTCTATGCTCCCTGTATATATGTTACGATGAGACCCCGACCTGATGCTGTGATCTTGTCAGTAACTGTATGCTCCCTGCATACGTGTTACGATGAGATGCTGTGATCCTGTCAGTACATGTAACTGACACAGAACTGACACAGTATGGTCTTACACTAGTCTGCTATCACGATAAAACTGATTTACTGGCCTAATATGCAGATAAAAAGAGCCACTTTACACATCAATGTGGTTCAATTTAACCATATTTTATGATTTATATTCACAATATAAATAACACAACCAAGAAAAGGGAATAATGGACACCTGACACAGGACTGGACCCAGGACTGGACACACACTGCACATATAGAGGACAGCTCTCTGGAGCCCCCGGTACTACTTATACATTCATGTCATGCTCACAGCGTCTCTGTGGAAGGTGACGTGAAAGACACAGACAATAATGCCAACACAAAAAATGCTCAAATCAAATTATTCCTGCTCAGGAATGCCTTCCCAACAAACACGACACGTTGACTCAATGCTGGGCTAATGGTAGGCCAGCGTCGTAGTAGTAAATCATTCCTTTATTTCAATTTTAGCACAAATGGTTATTTAGGGTGACATTGTAATACGACAAAAACGTTGTAGTCAATTGATGAGATGAATGGTGGACAGATGATGATGTGAGGTGAGGTGATAGGGCATAATAGGGTATTTAGAACGTTTTCCTTCGCTCGCCCGATAAGGGGTTCTTGGAATGTCTAGGGGATCTACTCCAAGACATGCACAGACGGCCAGAGAATTAAATTGTTGTGCAATTTAATTCTGAGACTCCGTGGCGTTTTGCTCAGCTCCGCTATCCTCTGGTCGGATAGGCCCAGCGTCGTAGACGGTGGGCCACCAATAAATCAGTATTGGATCAACGTGCTGTGTTTGTTGGGTAAGTTTTGGCTTAGTGCCAGCGAAATGTTGGTTTAGTGTTAAGGTAAGTTTGGCTTAGTGTTGGCTCAGAGTCGGCTAATCACGCTACCTCTCAGTCATGGAGGCTCTCCATAATACTGGATCTTTACGAGTGCACGGGATGGAACATATTGTGTCTTTGTCTTTGCCTTAATATTTGGCCAACGTCGCCTAGATTAGTGTTATAGATGGATCTATGGTAGGGCTCAACAGGTGCATGCTTCGTATTATTCGGCAAAAACACTCGGCAGAAACACTTATATACCAAAATATACCAAAACTTTCTTCAGATCCTGGATCTACCCCAGCGGGAGTGTTATTCAGCTAATATAACGTTGCTTCTCAATAGTGGAGCTATATCGGCTCAGCACTGACTCAGTTATGGCTAGGTTCAGTACCAGCTCAGTGTTTTTCTCAACAAAAGCACATTACCAGCTTCGTTCTGGCACAGTGCCTGCACAGTACCAGCTCAGTTTCGGTTCAGTGCCGGTTCATAACCTGCTCACCATCAGCTTAATACCAGCTCAGTACTGGTTCAGTACCAGCTCATAACCGTTTAGTACTGGCTCAGTACCAACTGTGTACCAGCTTGTAACCGGCTCAGTACTCACTCAGTACGGCTAGTATGCCAGTACTAAGTACCGGCTCATAACTGGCTCAGTACTGGCTCAGTACCTGCTCATAACCGACTAAATATCACCTTAGTCCCAATATCCCTCCAGTCTTAGTTGCTCGGAGCTTGATTCAGATTAAGTTCACTATAAGATTGTATAAAGTTTGTGTTTCACCCAGCAATAATTCCTGAACCACAACGGAAGGAAGGAATGCAGACGGCAGTGAGAACCAAATCAGTAAGTGAAACAGGACAGTTCCCTGAGGTGTCGACCAGACTACTTTTATATTCAGCTCTGATCAACATGCCGACTGTCCACTCAACAAAAAAATACATTGAACCAATGTTGGTTTATTATTGGGTCGCAGCATTGAACGTTAACCCAATATTGATTGAATGACTTCTATTTCCTGGGCCCACCCAGTGAAAAACAAGGGGGGTCTGACTAACATGCAGGCTGCCCATAAAACCTAAAACACAACATGCTGGCTGCATGCAGCATCTGAAATACAGGGGGATTTGATCAGCATGCGGGCTGCCCACCACCGGAAATACAGGGGAGGGGGTCTGACCAAATGCGGTTGATATATGATTCTGATGCTCTCTTGATGTTTCCCAGAAAACAAGAGACGTTTGCCATCTGTCATTTCAATGGTGGGCCACCTTCAAACTGACCGTGGGTCAACGTCACACATTATGTTGGAGTGTCACTTGCTTTCTTCCAGTGTTGATTTGATGTATTATGTGACCTTTGACCCCATCACAGTAACCATGTTGATGCTTGTCACCTCTTCACACAGACTTTCTCATCTCTTCTTCTCCGAATCTAAATCTAAAATGATCGAAAGCCAGACATAACATATTACTATTACTATTACTATAATGGAAAATAACCTCCTTGGTTATGGCTAGGTTCAGTTCCGGCTCAGTGTTTTCTCACTACCAGCTTATTACCGGCTTAGTTCTGGCACAGTGCTGGCAATTTGTCAGCTCATAACCAGATCATAACCGAATAGGTACCGGCTCAATACCTGCTCAGTACCGGCTCAGTACCTGCTCAGTACCGGTTAGAAAAAGGCTCAGTACCTGCTAGGTACCTGCTCAGTACAGGCTCAGTACCATCTCAGTACAGGCTAGGTACGGGTTCAGTACCGGCTCAGTACCAGCTCAATCTCAACTCAGTCTCAATATATCTTCAGCCTCACTTGCTCAGAATATGATACAGATTAGGTTCACTATAAGATGGTATAAAGTTTGTGTTTCACCCAGCAATAATTCCAAGGCAGCAACAGAAGGAAGGAATGCAGACAGCACTGAGGACCAAATTAGTAAATGAAACAGAGCAGCTCCCTGAGGCTACGTGTAGCCGGGCTACGTGTGCATTCAGGTCTGATCAACATGTCAACTGTCCACCCAGCAAAAAAAATACTTTGAACCAATGTTTGTTTAATATTGGGCCAGCCTTGCAGCGTCCAAGATGCAATTGAGATTGTGTTTATAGTGACCGGGCATGCTGGAGGTTCAGCCAAAAGTTTCTTTTTTAAGACTATGAATCTTAGATCCGTTTTAAAATCCGGTCACCAAGTGTCCCTATCTATATATCAATTGCAGTCAAGCGTGTGGAAGGCAACCATCAACGTTGGCCCAACATTTAACAGACATTGGGTCGGTGTCGCCTTGTATTCACCGCCAGCAGTATGCATACCCGCTAACACATTACATTGAGCCAGTGTTGGTTTAGTGTTGGTCCACCGTCTACGCTGCTGGCTCAGCATTAACCCAACACTGTCACAATGTCTCGTGTTAACTGGGGCATGCACTGCCAGACCCGCAGCTAGTGTTGACAAGCCACATTGTGATTCGCGCATCCCTGTTCCGGGATTTAGTGCACATAGCAATGCAGTCCCAATGCAGTTTAAATGTTGGCCAGCGTCATACACAATGGCCTGGCATTGGACTAATGCACGCTACACCAACATATTGCCGGCTCTACTGAATATTCCAGCATGATGCTATGAACCTAGGCTGGGTTAATGGTCGCCCGCCATCTGTGAAGCTGGCCCACATTCAGCGTGGCGCCTAACACGACTCGGTAACCCAATACTGGGTTATTGTTGGGTAAGCGTCGTAGACGGTGGGCCAATATTAGCCCATAATTGGGCCAACGTGTTGTGTTCGACTGCCTGTATGATAGAAAGCGCTGGACCAAAATGAATGGGACACTAACAGACAGAGACTCACAGACAGCGCTGAGCGTTCACAGGTAAAGCAACATGTCTCCACCTCTGTGGAGGGGAGACATAATTATTCATAATGACATAATGCAGTTGACAACATGTAGCTTTGATGACAACATTTACTACGCAACATGAACGTATAATGACGACATGTAGCTATATTTATAATAATTTACATAATGGCAATATAATGCTGTAATGACACCATGTAGCTATAATTATTATAATTTACATAATGGCAATATAATGCTGTAATGACACCATGTAGCTATATTATTATAATTTACATAATGCCAATATAATGCTGTACTGACACCATGTAGCTATAATTAATATAAATTACGTAATGCCAATACAATGTTATGCTGACAACATGCAGCTATGATTATTATAATTTACGTAATGCCATTATAATACTGTAATGACAATATGTAGATATAATTATTATTATGTATGTAATGCCAATATAATGTTATAATGACAACATGTAGATTAATTATTAAAATGTATGTAATGCCATTAAAATACTGTGATGACAATATGTAGATATAATTATTATAATGTATGTAATGACGATGTAATGATGTAATGATAACATGTAACTATGATGACAGCATACATTATTATATTTTACGTAATGCAAATATAATGCTGCAATGCAAGCATGTAGCTATAATTATTAAAATTTACGTAATGGCAATATAATGCTGTAAAAACAACATTTGGCTATACTTATTGTAATTTGCGTAATGCAAATATATTGCTGTAATAACACTATGTAGCTGTAATGATAACATACGCTCGCCAGGTGTCAGTAGCTTCCTGTACGCTCAGCACACTTGTCGCATGTAACACTATTTCTCATCCACCAAACTGCTACCATGTTGGTCTAAGATCTGTGATGTTAGCCCACTATTAGGCCGGCATTGGTGTATGTGATATAATATGTGTGTTGGTCACACACCCCTGTCCGCTTACCAGAAGCTAATTATCGGCTTGGCAGCCTTAGTCTCAGTGACTGCTGTAAATCCTGTGTAATGACCCGCCGGGTGGATTGTGTGACATGTCTGGGGGGACGACCGGCACTGGACAGCTCTCAGGGGGGTCCTGGAGGGAGGGGGGGGGGGAACGACCGGCACTGAACCACTCTCAGGTCTTCCTTGACTGGAAGACTGGCAGGGAAATGTTAACGCAGTAAAAAGATGACTGCCAGATTGACGGCGAAACGGGTTGGAATTATATGGGTTGGAAACAGATGGGTTGGAAACAAATGGGTTGGAATCATATGGGTTGGAATCATCTGGGTTGGAATCATATGGGTTGGAAACATGGGTTGGAAACATATGGATAGGATACATATAGGTAGAAAACCTAACGATATGAAACAAGGGGAGGAAACATATGGGTAGGAAACATGTGGGTGGGAAACGTAATTATGGGTGGGAGACATGTCAGTGGTAAACATATGGGTAGGATACATATGATTGAGGGACATAGGTGGAAATTGTATGGGTAGGAAACATGTGAGTATGAAACATATTAGCGGTGAAGCATGTTGTGGGGAAACATACGGGTAAGAAACGCATGAGTGGGAGCCATATGGATGAGATAACATATTGGTGGAGAAACGTATGGGTGGGAACGTATATAGGTGGGAAAAACATGGAAGGGAAGATATGGATATGATACACATGGGCAAGGTAAATGTAGGCGGGAATCATATGGATAGGAAACATATGGGTTGGAAACATATGGGTAGGAAACATATGGGTAGGGAACATATGGATTGAAAACATATGGGTAGGAAACATATAGAATGAAAACATATGGGTAGGAAACATATGCATAGGAAACATATGAATAGGAATATGGGTTGGAATCATATGGTTAGGAAACATATGGGTTGAAAACATAAGGTTTGGAAACATATGGGTTGGAGACATATGGGTTTGAAATATATGGGTAGAAAATATATAGGTTGGAAAAATATGAGTTGGAAACAATGGGTAAGAATATATGAGGTAGGAACAGATGGTTTAGAAACATATGATTGGGAAGCATATGGGTTGGAAACAAATGGGTTGGAAACATTTAGATTGAAAATATATGGTTGGAGACATAGGCTGGGAAAATATGGATAGGGAACATATGGGTTGGGAACATATGAGTAGGAAACATATTGGCTGGACACATATGGGTTGGAAACATATGGGTGGGGAATATAATATGGGTTGGAAACATGCGGGTTGGAAATATGGGTTGGAAACATATGGGTTGGAAGCATATGGGTATAAAACATATGGGCTAGGAACATATGGGTAGGAAACATATGGGTTCGAAACATATGGGTAGGATACATATGAGTAGGAAACATAATAATTGGATACATATGGGTCCGATAAAAATTGGTTGTAAACATTATGGATTGGAAACATATGGGTTGGGAACATATGGATGGAAAACTTATTGGTAGGAAACATATGGGTAGGAAACATATAGGTAGAAATATATGGGTTGGAAACATACGGTTAAGAAACATATGGGTTGAGCACATATAGGTAGAAAACAAATGGATGGGAAACATATGGGTAGGAAACTTATGGGTAAGAGAAAAACGAGTTGGAGACATATGGGTTTAAAAACATGCGGGTAGAAAACATCTGGGTGGTATAATATTTAATATATAGTGGGATAACATATGAGTGTGCAACAATATGTGGGTGGATACCATGTGAGTGTTAAACATATGGGTGGTGAAGCATATGGTGGGGAAAATATATGAGTAGGAAAAGCATGAGTGGGAGACATATGGATGGGATAACATATTGTTGGGAAACCATATGGGTGAAAAACATATATAGGTGGTAACAATACGGGTAGGAAATTTATGCATATGATGCATAGGTACATTCTGATGGGAATCATAATGGAAACATATGAGTTGTAAACATGTGGGTAGGAATTATATGGGCTCGAAACATGTGGGTGGGTTGGAAACAAATGGTTTGTAAACATATGGGTTGGAACTTATTGTTGGGTATACGTGGATGATAGCATTCATTCTTGGAAACCATATGAGTTTAGTGCCATATGGGTTTTCTCATTGCGAAATAATTATTCATATGGTGTGAGACTATTCTGGCGTGTACGGCTTGTACGAAATGTTCCATTTATCCCCATCTCCCCGAGCTGTTCACGTCTTGTATGAGATGTGGCCCTTGTCCCCACATCCCCCGCTGCCATTAAACCAGAGCCAGATGTCCTTGCGTGTCAGACAGACGGACAAACTGTCACGCCGGCATTACACTTGTTTTACTGCGCCTTTTTAATGATTTCCTTCAGGTTGACAACCCTAATTCCGCTGATGCTCCTGTTGCTTCATTTGCTGCCCCTGTTGTTGTTGCTGCAGCTGCTTCTGCTTCTGTTGCTTCTGCTGCTTCATTTGCTGTTATTGCTGTTTTGTTACTGCTGCTGTTGCTGTGCTTCTGCTGCTGCTGTTTTTGTTGTTGTTGTGTTGTTGCTGCTACTGTTGTTGTTGTTGCTACTGCTGCTGTTGTTGCTCCTGCTGGAAGTGTTGTTGCTAGTGCTACTGTTGCTGCTGTTGCTGCTGTTTCTGCGGTTTCTGCTGCTGATTTTGCTGCTGCTGTTGTTGCTGCTGCTGTTGCTGATGTTGTTGCTGCTGGTGGTGGTGGTGCTGCTGCTGCTGTTGTTGCTGTAGCTGCCGCATCTGTTGTTGCTGCTGCTGTTGCTGATGTTGTTGCTGCTGTTGCTGCTACTGCTACTGCTGTTGCTGTTGCTGCAGCTGCTGCATATTTTGTTGCTCCTGCTGCTGTTGTGGCCCCTTCTGCCCCCCTGCTGCTGCTATTGCTGTTGCTACTGCCGCTACTGCTGCTTCTACTTTTGGCGCTGTAACATTACTTGTGGTTTCACTTTCATCACCCGACCACTTTTTCATCTTCCACCGTCTTTGTGTCTCTCCTTATTCATTCTTGTGGTTATTGTTCCGTCTTATTTCGCCGCTTGCTCTTTCTCTTGATGTACAGCTGCTATTTATGGTCATACATGACTAATTTGTCGCTGGGAACATAAAAAGCTATGTTCTGACAAAGTGCCAATTCCATTTGAACTGTTTTTCTTAAGCCTAAACTCTGAGCTATTTTTGTACAAAGCATGGGTTCTTTTCAATTTTAAATCATCATACATGTCTTAGTCAGTTTTTTCCGGTTCATTTGAATATCTATGCTATCAGGTTATGGGTCTACGGCTTTAAAAATGTTTTATTTTTTTCAGCGCGGGGACTGTCTTTATACGTCATATTATAATCTAAAGCCTACCGACGTCAGATTATGGAGTATTAACCCTTTAACCGCCAAATTATTCAATCTCAGTTTTCACCCACTTAAAGTTGTGTCTCGCTGACGCGATCCACAACTTCAAGTGAGTGAAAAGTATTCAGATTTGACAAAATGGAGGTCAACTGTTTTCCAATATTGCTGATTGATGTCACATTTTATCTTTAACATGTTTAAAAGGTGGTACTTAATGTGCTAATAAAAACTGAATATCCAAATATATGCGGCACCGGCGGTTAAAGGGTTAAGACAGTCCCCGCGCTGAAAAGGTTAACCCCTTATTCTTTAAGATATTACTAACTAGTTTTCATTAATTTGAATGGGGAATTGCTAACGCAATTTTAGGCTTCAAAAGACAAAAAAATACTTTTAATTATGAAAATTAGACAGTACTCAAATTTAATTATTACATGGTTTTAAAACAATCATTGAAACATGGCTGGAGTGCTTGTTTGAGTTTTGCCTCATAGTTGTTTGTCCAAAATTACCAAATAAATAAAGTGGAAACGTTCAAAGCTCGTCTTCTCAGCTCATTTCACAGGCTACACATACGTTATTTGACAAAGAAGGGCATATGTCTAGAGCTTAGCATTCGTCCTTTCTGAAGAAAATTAATTGTGAAACACTGCCGGACGACCGTGTCGTTTTGGCGGACCCGAGATGCTGACTGCTCAAATGGATGGAGTGCATGTGCAATGCACATGTATTATATTGCCCCAATTTACACAATCTGCCACACTCGTGCACATGTAGGCTAAACGTCGAGCCTTGGTAGTCCGAGGCCGAGCACGCAACCTCTCTGTCATTGAGGCTCCCCACAATATTTAATCTTTACGAGTGAGCGGGGAAGAGACATTTTATTTTGAAAAGGGAATGCCGGAGCCACAGCCCCAATGTACATAAAGCAACGTCAAACAATATTTACGAACTCATACATAACGACCCATAACTCATAAGACGTTGAATCAATGTTGGTCTACGACGTTGGACCAACGTTAAGCAAATATTGATTCAACGTCTTGTGTCTGCTGGGTGGACAGAATGAAAAATCTAGTATGTGTCTATGTGTCGGAAAAATTTTGAATTCAATATTTAACTTGAAGATATAATGTCATAATATTGGGAGCTAGATAAAACACTCTCATCACCTGTAATTTATACAATATGATTTTAAAAGGTATGTTAAACATCTTTCATAATAAAATGACGCCTCACGTTTTGTTCTTGGACATTCTAGCTGACTGATTTTTTGTAAATTCACCTATTATCATCAACCTTTTACCAATCTTCATTATGGATTTACAGGCCTATGCACAGGACATATTCATTTATTTTGAATGGTGCTGATCTAGAATATAATAAAACAATACTTTTACAATTTCATGGTGAATGATGCTGTATCGGAGTATATATATTGAAAATAACAAAACTTAAAGACAGATGAAAAAATCTATCATCACAGTAAAAAAGTCAGCTAGACTATCAGATAAACTATTTTCTGAATGAAATTATTCAAATTATTTATCATGTTTATCTATTTTTTAGGTAGAAAACTTTGTAAATTTTGTGTTCTTCTAGCTCCCAACATTTTGATAGGTGCCACTATACATGCTATAGCTTCAGGTGTAATAGTGAATCCAAACATTTTACGCGAGACTATACCTTTATTATGTAGACACGAGATTTTGCATTGTGACCAACTGTGAATTCATAATTATATCTTACTTGTATAAACTTACTTTTTGAAAAGGCTACAGTGTATGAACAGGCGCCGTACTTGTTGAATTGAATTTTGGGGTATTTTTTTACAACGCCATGTGTATTTAGAAAAAGATTAAAGGGGAGGGGTTACCGACAGGGGGTCTTGTCTCCAGATCCCCAGATTCTGACAGATTTGTGCATTGCTTCAGGTGAATTCTGTGCCGTTTGGAGAGTTATATTTTTTATTTATGAGGGCTATTTTTAATTGGTTTAAAAAAAACTCTTATGAGAGGCGAGGCCTCAAGCATGGTATTTTAACCCTTACAGCGCTGAAATATCTTTCTCTAAACCATGGGGACCAAAGGGTTTTTCAATTTGAAATCATCATACATGATTTTGACGTCTAAAGACGTCCCCCGCACTTAAAGGGTTAGGCGCCTGGCGGCCTAAACTTGCTCTCTCCGTCACAAGAGATATCTTCACAATTATTGTGGAACACCACATGAAACATCTCTTGACATTCCGCTTCCCGCGAACGGAATTCAAACCCCGACTTATCACAATGCAAGTGAAAAATCTCACCATTGAGTTATGCGCCTAGTGTAGGTGGCGTTATTATGGTCCTTGTCAAGTCTTAGCATCTAATGAGGCATCACTTGTCACTTACCAGTGCCCCCCCCCCCCCACCGAACACCAAATACTAGTGCTGGTCTATTGTGACGTCCTATTCAGTCCTTACCATCTACTAATGACCTGTCGCTGACCACTGTCTGGTGGACATAATACTGTATACACCTGACAGCTGTAACGTCCTGATAAAGACGTACCATTAGGTAAGCTATCACATGTCACTAACCACTGTATGGAAGACACAATGCTGTAAAGATCCAATAATGCTGGACCAGCTGAGTGAAAAAGTTAAGAAGACTTACCATCCTCTGACCCGTCACTGAACAATTTCTGGTGGACATAATAGTGCTAGCTTCATATTATACCGGACAGCTGTAGCTTCCTGACGTACGACATGTAATGATCAGAGATTCTCGACTGTCATGAAAGGTGGCACTGTATATAAAAAACTATACCCCCAAAATCTCGATAATTTTTAATGATACCAATGGTTAAGGATATTCTTGGGGGGGGGGGGTGTGGAATTTGAAAGTGGTGCAAAGTGGTGTCTTGTTTGGCCTCTTTTATACAAACACCTATTATTCGCGTGTCAGCAAAATTCCGTACATTTTTTTTGCGTTTACTTGTCAAGACTTAGCATCTGCTAAAATGAGGAATGGCACGTGACTGACCAGTATCTGCAGAACACACTTTATAAATGATTATACCGTTTTAAATCTTTTTTTTTTAGACTTACTTAAACCTTTCAACCCTGACGATGCATTAAAGCATCATTTTGTATCTCTGAAAAATTAATTTCCTAAAACCCAAGGCTTTTAGAACGAAAATTTCGTGGAACTGTTTTAATACTAACGATATTTTTTTCCATTTACCACCCACTTCAAGTCATCTTTATATACTACAAGTCGAGAATTACGACTGCAATTCGCGGATTGTGGTGGATAAAGATGAGAATGGTAAATTCAGGCTTGAAAGGGTTAACATCTATATGCTCTATCACCTGACCACGCGGACTTTCAGCCCATCAAATACGAGACATTGACTAAGTGTTTTTTAATGCTGGGCCAGCATCGTACACAGTGGACCAGCATTGAAGCAACATAGGGCTCTATGTTTCATGGCCAACCATCACCTTCGGGTGAAAAGAAGGCAATATAGTAGAGAAAGCCTTGAGACAAAGTTAACAATATCCTCAGCCCTTTCAGCTCGAGGACGTCTTTGTGCATCAGAATCTTACGTCTGTAGACTTCAGATTCTGACGTATGAAGACGGTTCCCGCACTGAAATAATAAAATGTTGGGCCAGCGTCGCACACAGAGACACAACATTCAGACAACATTCAGACAACAGAGACACAAGTTAATTACAATTCAATATGGCTGACCAAAAAACCTAGAAGCAAAATTCCAATCAATCTGTCATAAGATTTTTTTTTATAAAAATTAGCCCAAACATTATTTCTGCTTGAAAAGTCACAATTGATCTCTAGTACAATTTGAGAGTGTTTGGTACACGTGGCCCCTGACCTCTATGTCCAGTTACATCCATGGCCATACCCACTGAGACTATGGGTAGTTAAATCCAGTGACACTGTCCATAACTCATAATTACCACCGTCCTCTTAGAGGATTTATCACAGGCTGCGTGTCTCGCCGGGTTAAGTGTTCCGTACTTCCCCCTTTTCGTCAGGATATTGTTAACTCTGTCTCAAGGTTTTCTCTACTATATTGCCCTTTTTGCACCGAAGCTGATGGTTTGTTGGTTTATTATTGGACCAGCGTCGGAGACGATGGGCCAGAATTAAACCAACATTGGCTCAACGTTTTGTGTTTGCTGGGGTATTTTTCATAGATTCACTGTCTATAGTTTTGAATCATGGCACCCGATAGCTTCAATGCTTGTCCACCGTGTACGACGCTGGCACGCCATTAAAACATCATTTAGCCAACGGCGTGTGTCTGATAACAGACTATAGAGCATCTAGACCTATGTCAGGTCTTAAAAAAGACATCACAGTGCCCAGCATCATATAAAACATTATCATTATTTATAAAGTGTGCTCTGCAGACACTGGTCCCGTACTCATGTTACCAGATGCTAAATCTTTATAATAATAATTATAATAATAATAAGAATAATAACAAAATCTTTATTTAAAGAGGGTAAAACCAATGAGCATTTGCCCATCCTCCTTGGGGCCCTCAAACATTCAAATATACAAAATACATAATACATAAGTAATAATGAATAAAGTGATGATATATATACATCATAATAAGAAAAGAGTATTTAAAGCATGTAAAATGTTTTATTGACCGTTTACATGTCAACCTTGAGATATTGGTCATTTTAATTCTTTATTTTTTTGTACGTTTTCTTATGCGGCGCGAATCGGTTATACGTTCGGTTGTCTCACGAGTTTGTACAGTTTGGGTCACTGCATATGTGTGCACCAAGGAAAGATATCGGCCGCAGCGGGATTCGAACCCGGTACCCCCGGGCTCTGAGTCAACCACGCTACCAATGAGCTATCCTGGTGCCATGTATATGTACTGCCGTGCAAAACGCAGCATCTGCTTACTTTATAAGTAAGCAGATACTGTCTCTTGTCTCTGCAGAGCAATGTAAGCTATGTAAGTTTTTTTAATGTACAAGTTCTTGAATTTGGTAAATGTTTCTGAAGATTTTATGTTTTCTGGTAAGGCATTCCATATAATTACGCCTGTGCATGATAAGGATTTATGATGTGTTCTAGGAGCAAATATTTTTTTATTGGCTGAATATCTGAGTAAATAATTTGAGTGGTCTTTAATATTAGTAAACATAGTCTGTATATATCGAGGCGCATTACCAGTAACTGCTTGATAGACAAGACTAACCTGCCTAGATTTTACTGTTTCATTAAACGGAAACCATTTTAGCTGTTGAAAAAATAGTTTACTTGGGGTTAGGGGAGGTGCTTCTATTATAAATCTTGCTGCTTTTTTTTAGATTTTAAATATTTCAGTCTGATTTTCTTTCGAGCAGATACCCCAAACTGATCTACAATATTCAATGAGTGCTTTGACATAATATTAAAAATATTTAATCCTGGTTTCTAATGGCAAGTATTTTCTAATCTTTCTGAAGAGGAATAAACGGTAGGAGGTACATTTTTTTACCTGAGCGACCTGCATAGTCCAGGTGAGAGTATTGCCTACATTAACCCCTAGTAGTTTATACTGTTTACTTCATCAATTATAGTATTACCTGTTTTTGCATTTGCTAAATTGCAATTAGTATTTATCTGAACAGATTTCTCTCTATTAGATATAAATAAGGTTTTAGTTTTTTTAATGCTGAGTACCATTTTGTTTTGAAGACACCATGTATCCAAACTGACTGCACATTCTTGTAGTTGTTTTTCAATTATTTTATCTTTGGTTTTGTGTTCAACACTTTCAACTGCATCATCTGCGAATAGGTTTATGTCACTTAAGTATTTTTCTAGAGATAGATCGTTGATGAAAATAATAAAATATTGGGCCCAAGATTGATCCTTGGGGTACCCCTGATTTTATATTTAATGGGTTTGATTTTGTACTATTTATTACTACAAACTGTTTCCTATTTCTAAGGTAAGATTCAAACCAGTTTAACGCTTCGGAGCTATATTTGTAAAGTTTAGGTTTTTTAATCACGATATTATGATCTACTAGATCAAAGGCTTTGCATAAATCTACTAGCAATAAGCCAATTTCCTTGCCTCTATTTAATGCTGAGAGCCACATGTCCACCATGAGAGTAAGTGCAGTGTCGCATGAATGATTGGCTCTAAAACCCGTTTGTTTTTGGTGGAGCAAATTGTAGGATGTCATATATTCATACAAATGAATTGATACATGTTTTTCTAATATTTTTGAGGCTATCAGTAAGATTGATATGGGTCGGTAATTAGAAATGTCATCTCTAGAATCTTTTTTATGGATGGGGGTAACTCTTGCCACTTTCCAAGTGTCTGGAAAGCGCCCAGTTTTAATGCTACAGTTGCAAATCTTTACTATAGGATCCGTTAAATAAGGACCTGCTAATTTGATAAATCTTGCACTTATATCATCATCACCTCTTGATTTGTTTCCTTTCATATATTTAATGTAATTATAGACAAACTGGTGACTAATTAAAGGAATTTCAAAACTGTTATTTGGAGAAACTCTCTTTTCAATAAATTTCTCGAGTTTAATTGGACAAAATGTATGATTTGTTTGTGAAAGAATAGTAGAATATTTGTCTCCTATATTTACAAAATTATAGTTGAATAAATTAGTAATATCTGCTATATTTTCAGTAATGATTTCATTGTGATTTATTTTACTTATTCGCTCACTATTTTTAGCTCCTAATTCATTGAAGCATTTTACTAATTCTCTCGGGTCATTCTTACATTTATCTATTGTTTCTTTATAAAATGTAGTCCTATTCTGTTTAATTATTAATTTACATTTATTGCGAGACGTTTTGTATTCATTATGATTGTTTACTTTTTTCTCAAAGTCCCCCCTACGCAATAAATCAAGTATTTCAGTGGTGATCAACTTTGGTTGTGTTCGCCTGTTAATAGGATTAGCTATTGTGGGACAATGCCTGTTGTTTATTTCATTGAAATATTTTGTTCAGAGAATTACAGCACTATTTACATCATTTTCTATTTCACAAAATTTGTTAGGAAAGTCAGCAAGCATTGCTGCTACAATATGGTTACAAAATAATCTTCATTTAATTGTTTGGTTTTTCGATAGTATATTGCCATATGTTTTGCACCTCTATTATCAGCTAGTTTCGAGTTTGAAATAACTATATAAACTGGAAAGTGATCACTCAGTGCCCACGGAAGGACACAGAAGAATATTTTACTAAAATGTTTTCTGATACATAAAATATGGTCAAGTAGTGATTTTTTAGTTGGAGTGACTCGGGTATGATTAGTGATAAGTTGAGAAAGCTCGTAATTGTCTATGACTGATAACAAAGATTCTTTATGTGGGTGTTTACCTAATAAATCAATGTTGAAATCTCCTAGGATTATTGTACTTTTGTCTTCAACATATGCGCTACCGATGGCTTCCTCCATATAATTTAACCAGGTATTATAAGAAACAGTATGCTCATTTGGTGGTCTGTAAGTAACAACTAATAAAATATTTTTATGTTTTAAATAATTTCTAGCCAGACGGCTTCAACAGTATCATGCTCTAGGTCTTTACGACGACTACATTCTATATCATTACTTAAATATATTATTAGGCCACTTTCTCTTCTCTTCTAATGATATTGTATCCTTCAATAGTAATTTGGTGGTCAGATATATTATCGTTTAAAAATGTTTCACTACAGCAGTAGATAGTAACAGAATAGTGTATTTTAATTTGATCTAATTTAATTTCATCTAATTTATTGTATAGTCTGCTTACATTATGATGGACGATGAAAAAATCTTGTTTCAATTGAAGGGGGTGCCCAGAATTTGATTGATCAGAAATATCAGGAGTTATATTACAAATTGAATTATCATAATTCACAGTGGTATTAATGTCTGTGATATTCACCATATTGTCTGTGTCATGCCTGCCTGTTGCAATGCTGCTGCTAACAGAGCTTGGACCGACACTATGTTGTTCTGTTGAGGTCATTTGAAGCGGCTGGACAGGCCATGGACTCATTTTGTCTCTCATTAGTAGCCTGTTTTGGAGAAAAGCAGCAGGATACACACACTGTGGTTGACGAGAGTCTGATACAACAGAAGCGTATGTCTCTTCTGGATGTGTATCAGGGCGTCTTTGAGGTGGTGAAGATTGAGAGCTAGCCTCCACACGTCGAGGCTGGTCCCTCTTCTATTTAGCAAAGCGTCCAGGTTTTTGTACTGGCCGAGGGTTTTCCCTCGAGTTCACAATAAGTTCCTTAGCCTGTTTGAATCGCCTCGGCAGCTGACGATCTTTCTGTGGATGATTTAGCACAGGCAGGGATGAAAGCTGGTTTACCGCATTCATTTTATGAGTCCACTTTTGAGATGTCACAGTTGTACGCTTTTGACTTGACACATGTTGGGTTCTCTGAGGGGAGAAGGTTGATGAGGTCGCTCACGAGGGGGATGTTGCTGAGGTCGCTGTTTATATGGAATGGGCTGAGGGGCAGTTTCAGAATGTTGTACTTGTTGATGTTGAGGCACAGGTCGACATCGCGTTGCCGAGGGAGCCACAGACTGCCTAGATGGTATGATCACATTAACAAGCCTATCACTCAGCGCCTTACGTCCCGGCGTGTTCAAATGTAACCCGTCACGATTACTCAGACGATATGTGTCTGGCATCTGGTAAGTGGATTCAGTATTGTTATCAACAAAGACAACTCTCAGCTGTTGACACAATACTTGTAGATCACTGTTGAGTTTGTCGATTGATACGTTAGTGGCAGGCTGTGGCAAGTCGACACGATGGTGAATGCCACTAAGTATCAGTGTGGCAACAGGGAAAGCAGATTTTGTTGCTTGAAGTAGTCCTCTGGTTTTGTCTTTAATATGGCTGAGGCTGTCACCATTGGCTATGTTGTTCGTATTCGCAAGTAGGACAACATGTGTGGCACCATGATCTGGCTGTCTTTTTCCCATCTCACTGGTGAGTCTTTCTACTGTTGCTTCTCCACGTACGCTGCCCGTGGCATTAACACCTTCATACTTATTGAGAAGAGTAGCTACTCTTCTCGTCATACGACCTCCATACACCCACACACTAGCCGGGTTACTTACGCGGCTATTACAGGGGACAGTATTTGGAAGAGGGGGAGGTGGAGGGGGTGGTATCACATGAAGTGGCGTGTGCTGTTGAGATTGACGACGACGTGTTTTTTCTTTCACCTGCTGCTAAGATGTTATATCATCCCTGCTGGTAATCCTGGCAGCCAACACGTCGCGTTCCTCTTCAACACTAGACAGTCGATCTATCAGGCTGTGGTTGACTGTCTCCAGCTTCTCTACCTCCAAACACCGCTGTGTACAAGCATCAGCTGGGCTAATGTTTTTGCTTAGGAGATTATCAACTGGTTTTCCAAGTTGACTTGTTGATTTAGCCTGGTCAATACATGACCCACATTCTGCATGTGGGGCATCTGTAGATAAGGGAGACAGCGGTGAAGTGGTAGAGTTTGAAGCTGGCCGCGAGGTTGAAGAGTTGGAACTGATATCGTTTCTTGATGACCAACTTTCCAGGCTGGACGAGTCTGTTGTTGATGACAGCGACTTATCACTAGTGCCAGAAATATAGCAGAGATATGACAGCAGGCTTTGACTCTCTATACCACGCCATGTAGTAATTGAGCGTGGCTTTTTTCCATAGCAGTAACCTGTCAGTGTAGAATTTAGCATTGGTCATGATCCAAGCTAAAGTACCTGATGAATCAATATCCTCGTACTTCGTATCGAGAAAGACCTGTTCAGGATTTGATCTCATTTGCTTTGTGTTCTTCCAGGCTTTGTTGTTCCAGTAAACGCAAAACATTTATGTAACATTTATACAATGTTTCACCAACGTCTAAAAATACAAATATTTTGTGTTTGGGAATGTTGTAATAGTTTGACACCTACATTACAGTTCATGGTATTTTGACAAAATGTACAGAATTATCCTGAATTTACCAACTGATATCATTAGAAATTATCTATATTTTTAGGGTATACTTTCTTCAATGCAACACCCCTTTCAATACATTGAATGAGGGCCTCCAGACACTGGTCTGTCATACAGGTGTCAAGAAAACAAATGTTTCTTCCCTGCTCACTTGTAAATAATACCGCCAGGTATTGAATTTCGATTCGTATTTCTAATCTTATGTCCGGAGGGCAGTGTCATCTCATCATCCCCAGGAGCTTCTCCTGGCCCAGTTTAGCCTATGTGTGCTATATGTTGCACAAAGCTAGTCTAAAACCCTATTTATTCATTCATTTTTTATGCATTCATTCATTCATTTTGATAGTGCATTATTATGGTCCAGCATCATTTAAGCCTCACAGTATCCACAACGGAAAGTGGTTAGTGACAAGTCATTAGATGGTAAGTCCCCATCAGGACGTCATAATTGGGGCTTTTTATTTTTATCCCAGCTGGTCCAGCATTATTGGAGTTTTATAGTATTGATCCACCATAGACTTCCAGTTATAACAAAATGTTGATGTAGTTTTGGGCTAGGGTCGTAGACTCTGGCCCAAAACTACAACATTATTTGGGTCAAATCTTGTGTTTGACGGGTGGTCAGTGACAAGTGATGATTATGACTGTTGTGGAAGTTATGTAGATTCTGATCGATGTCGTGTGTTTGTATTTCATGGAACAGTTGTTTTTGGAGTATTTACAAATGGAAATCTCGTCGAAAAAAAATATGGTAAATAACTTCTTTTCCATGTTAAAATGATGACGAACCAGTGTCGCATGAATTATACCTGCTTATATTAGGAGTTTTTAATAACCTAACTACAGTTTAATTCATGTAACATGTGATGATTATGACATTATAAGATTATAAGTCTTGACCAGTAATTTACAGCTTTACAGTATGATATGAGGCTTAACCCGTACAAAGCTAGTCTCCAGGGTTTGAATTTTAATTCTTGTGTCTGGAGGGCAGTGTCATCTCACTCATCTCACCATCCTCAGAAGGTTCTCTTGGACTAATTTAGCCTGTATGTGCACAAAAGCCACCTAAAAGCCGTTTCATTTAATTTAATTTTCCTTACAAAGCTGGTATATTTTTATGCAAGGATAGAGACCAAAGGGTTTTTTCAATTTAATATCATCATAAATTATATCTTAGTTAGCTCTTTCGCTTAATTTAAATATGGGTCTACGGTCATTATAAATATTTTACTCTTTCAGTGCGGGGACCAGAAAATGCCGTCTACAGACGTCAGATTCGTCTAAAGTCGATCTCCGCACTGATAGGTTAAAGCGCTGTTTTCAGACACAGGTCATTCACAGATCAAAAGAAGGTAAATCTTCATCACCAGTAAAAATCACGGCCCTTTTCATCCCCTTTTCACTCAGATGGTCCAGTAGTATTGGATCTTTACCGCATTATGTCTTCCATACAGCGGCGAGTGACATGTGATAGCTTACCAGATGGTACGTCTTTATCAGGACGTTACAGCTGTAAGGTGTAAGATGAAGCTTACAGCATTGTGTCCACCTGACACTGGTCGGTGACAGGTCATTAGTAGATGGTAAGTATTGAACACGATGTTTGGAGAGGAACCCTAGCACCCGAAGTGTGCTGAGAGCAAGATAATGGCATTAGGATCTCACATTAGTGAGTCCTTTTTAGCCTACCAATTACATTCTGTCGTGCAAATGTCTGAATGGAAAGGATGACTGGAACCTGGAAAGTAATAATTTCAATTTACAATTTGATTCTTGGAGGACTTTACAATAGACCAGCACCAATATCTGGTGTTTAGTATGTGTGGAGGAGACACTGGCCACTGACCTGGTGACAGGTGATGCGTCATTAGATGCTAAGACTTTACGAGGACCAATATCTGGTGTTTAATGTGGGGAGACACTGGGCAGTGACCAGCTGGTGACACCTCCCAGCACACACGAGGCGTTGGCCCAATCTGGGGCTGATGTTGGGTCAGCGTCGCAGACGGTGAGCCAACATCGGCTCCACATTGGGCCAACGCCACGAGTTTGCTGGGAGGTGATGCTCCATTAGATGCTAAGACTTGACAAGGACCATTAGTAACACACCTAGAATTGGCACGTGCCTCAGTAGTGAGAACGTCTGCCTGATTTGTGGAATGTTGGGGTTCGAAATCCGTTCGAGGGAAGCGGAATATCAAGATATGTTTCATGTGATGCTCCACAAGAATTGTGAGATATATCTTGTGAGGGAGAGAGCATGTATACTGCCAGGCGATTAACCCTTTCAGCGCGGGGACCGTATTTAGACGTCAGAATCTAACGCCTATAGACTGCTTGCACGAGTTTGCGCAGTGAACAATTGTCTGATTAAAACAGTTCAGAGTTGCTCACCGTGTGGTGTTGTCATTGAAAAGTGTGTAACAGTTGTCTGATTAAAATAGTTCAGCGTTGTTCACCGTGTGGCGTGTTGTTATTGAAAAAAGTGTATAGACATCAGATTCTGACGTATAAAGACTCACTGTGAAAATTAAAATCATTTATAATGGTCGTAGACCCATAACATAGGTATTCAAATGAAGCGGAGAGACCTTGTGTATTGTGTCTGGTGCGTCGAGTTTGTAAATATTGTTTGACGTAGCTTCAGGCATATTGGGGCTGTAGTTGAAGCTGCCTGATTGGAAAGTCGGAGATTGCGGATTTTTAAATTTAAAAAAAAAGTATAATTCCACACCAATCGTAATGATTCTCCATTGTAGGGAGCCTCTGTGACCGAGAGGTAGCGTGCTTGGCCTCAGATCGCCAGAGCTTGAAGCTCAGCCTACATGTGCACATAGGTGGCCTAGAACCCCATTCATTATATTTCGTTTCCTTTGGTCATATTGGGGCAATATAATACCTGTACATTCCACATGCAAACCACCCATTTGAACAGTTGGCATCTCAGGTCCGCCAAAACGCCACGGTCACTCCATCGATTTGAGCAGTTGCCATTTCGGGTCCGTCAAAACGGCAGAGTTTCTGTAATAATTTTCTTCAGAAAAGACGAGTGCCTAGTTTTGGACGAATCCCATTTTTTGAAAAATAACAATTGTGTGGCCTGTGAAATGTGATGAGAAGAAGCTTTGAGCGTTTCTACTCTATTCAGTATTTCTGGGGGAACAACTATAAAAAAAAAACACATACAAACAGTCCAGCCATGTTTCAATCATTGCTCTCAAACCATGTGATAATTCAATTTAAGAATTGTCTATTTTTCATAATTAAAATATTTTTGTCATTTGAAGTCATTGTCATTGAGTTAGCAATTCCAGATTCAAATTAATATAAACTAGTTAGTAATAATTTGGAAGGGTTTAACCTTTTCAGTGCGGGGACTGTCTTTATGCGTCAGAATGTGACGTCTGTAGACGTCAAATTCTGATGTATAAAGATGGTCCCCGAACTAAAAGAACTAAAATATTTCTAATGGCCGTAGACACATAACATGGGTATTCAAAAAACGAGGAAAAAGGCAAGACATTTATGATGATTTCAAATTAAAAAAAAACAGTTCAAATGGAATTGGCACTTTGTCAGAACATTGCTTTTTATGTTTCCAGCGACAAATTAGTAATGTAAAGCCATAAGCAACAGCTGTACATCAAGAAAAAGAGCAAGCGGCGAAAAAAGAGGTAACAATAACCACAAGAATGAATAGAGAGTAGAGACACAAAGAGGGAGGAAGATGAAAAAATGGGAGGAAAATGAAGGTGAAACCACAGGTAATTTTACAACGCCAACATCAGTAGCAGCAGCAGCGGCAGCAGCAGCAGCAACAGAAGCAACAGCAACAGCAGTAGTAACAGCAGTAGTAACAACATCGACAGCAACAGCAACCGCAACAGCAATACCAGCAACAACAACAGCAGCATCAGCAGCAGCAGAAGCTGCTGCAGCTGCAGCAACAGCAGCAACAACAACAGGGGCAGCAAATGAAGCAACAGCAGCATCAGCAGAATTAGGGTTGTCAACCAGAAGGAAATCATTAAAAAGGCGCAATAAAACAAGTGTAATGCCGGCGTGACAGTTTGTCCGTCTGTCTGACACTCAAGGACATCTGTCTCTGGTTTAATGGCAGCGGGGGAATGTGGGAACAAAGGCCACATCTCATACAAGACGTGAACAGCTCGGGGAGATGGGGATAACTGGAACATTTTACACAGGCCCTAGACGCCATATGATGAATTATTTTACAATGAGAACACCCATATGATTCTAATCTCATGTGGTTTCCAAGCATAAATGCTAGCACATATGTTTACCCAACCATATGTTCCCAATCCGTATGTTTCCTACCGATATGTTTCCTACTCATATGTTTCCTACCCATATGTTTCCTACCCATATGTGTCCAACCAATACATGTCCAACCCATATGTTTCCAACCCATATGTTTCCAACCCAAATGTTTTGAACCCATATGTTTCCAGCTTATATTTTTTCACCCATATGTTCTCAACCCATATGACTCCCACCTATATGTTTTCTACCCATATGTTCCTATCCCATATGTTTCACACTCATATGTTCCCCCCCCCATATCTTATCTTATCCATAATATTTTCACTCGTCGGTTCCCCACTGATATGCTTCCCCACTACTAGTCTCTTCACCCATATGCCGCCACCCATATGTTTGCTCTTCTATATGTTTTCCTCCCATGTTTGTCTCCACATGTTAGTAAACACTAACATTACACCTCCAGTTTTCTGCTGTCACACCCGTATTGTATCTATAATAACTGACAGCAA
>OZ024902.1:137294631-137317131 GCA_964017125.1 Flabesymbios commensalis
ATATACCCACACATAGTCAACCAGCCATATGATATACCATAACATTGTCAACCAGTCATATGATATACCCACATATAGTCAACCAGTCATATGATATACCTACATATAGTCAACCAGCCATATGATATGCCCACAAATAGTCAACCAGCCATAGGATATACCTACATATAGTCAACCAGTCATATGATATACCCACACATAGTCAGCCAGCCATATGATATACCATAACATAGTCAACCAGCCATATGATATACCATAACATAGTCAACCAGTCATAGGATATACCATAACATAGTCAACCAGTCATACGATATACCCACATATAGTCAACCAGCCATACGATATACCATAACATAGTCAACCAGCCAGAGGATATACCATAACATAGTCAACCAGTCATACGATATACCCACACATAGTCAACCAGCCATACGATATACCATAACATAGTCAACCAGCCAGAGGATATACCATAACATAGTCAACCAGCCATATTATTTACCATAACATAGTCAACCAGCCATACGATATACCATAACATAGTCAACCAGCCATACCATATACCATAACATAGTCAACAAGTAATACGATATACCATAACATAGTCAACCAGTAATACGATATACCATAACATAGTCAACCAGTCATATGATATGCCCACATATAGTCAACCAGTTATATGATATACCTACATATAGTCAACCAGCCATATGATATGCCCACAAATAGTCAACCAGCCATATGATATACCATAACATAGTCAACCAGCCATAGGATATACCCACACATAGTCAACCAGCCATATGATATACCTACATATTCTCAACCAGCCATATGATATACCCACACATAGTCAACCAGTCATATGATATACCTACATATAGTCAACCAGCCATATGATATACCCACACATAGTCAACCAGCCATAGGATATACCATAACATAGTCAATCAGCCATAGGATATACCATAACATAGTCAACCAGCCGTAGGATATACCATAACATAGTCAACCAGTCATATGATATACCATAGCATAGTCAACCAGTCATATGATATACCCACACATAGTCGATCAGCCATAGGATATACGTACACATAGTCAACCAGCCATATGATATACCCACACATAGTCAACCAGTCATATGATATACCTACATATAGTCAACCAGCCATATGATATACCCACACATAGTCAACCAGCCATAGGATATACCATAACATAGTCAACCAGCCGTAGGATATACCATAACATAGTCAACCAGTCATATGATATACCATAACATAGTCAACCAGCCATAGGATATACCATAACATAGTCAACCAGCCATATGATATACCATAACATAGTCAACCAGCCATACGATATACCATAACATAGTCAACCAGCCATATGATATACCCACACATAGTCAACCAGCCATACGATATACCTACATATAGTCAACCAGCCATATGATATACCCACACATAGTCAACCAGCCATAGGATATACCATAACATAGTCAACCAGCCGTAGGATATACCATAACATAGTCAACCAGTCATATGATATACCATAAGATAGTCAACCAGCCATAGGATATACCATAACATAGTCAACCAGCCATATGATATACCTACACATAGTCAACCAGCCATATGATATACCTACATATAGTCAACCAGCCATAGGATATACCATAACATAGTCAACCAGCCGTAGGATATACCATAACATAGTCAACCAGCCATATGATATACCATAACATAGTCAACCAGCCATACGATATACCATAACATAGTCAACCAGCCATAGGATATACCCACACATAGTCAACCAGCCATATGATATACCATAACATAGTCAACCAGCCATATGATATACCATAACATAGTCAACCAGCCATATGATATACCCACACATAGTCAACCAGCCATATGATATACCCACACATAGTCAACCAGCCATATGATATACCATAACATAGTCAGCCAGCCATACGATATACCATGACATAGTCAACCAGCCATACGATATACCATAACATAGTCAACCAGCCATACGATATACCATAACATAGTCAACCAGCCATACGATATACCATAACATAGTCAACCAGCCATACGATATACCATAAGATAGTCAACCAGCCATATGATATACCATAACATAGTCAACCAGCCATACGATATACCATAACATAGTCAACCAGCCATATGATATACCATAACATAGTCAACCAGCCGTACGATATACCATAACATAGTCAACCAGCCATAGGATATACCATAACATAGTCAACCAGCCATATGATATACCATAACATAGTCAACCAGCCATACGATATACCATAACATAGTCAACCAGCCATATGATATACCCACACATAGTCAACCAGCCATACGATATACCTACATATAGTCAACCAGCCATATGATATACCCACACATAGTCAACCAGCCATAGGATATACCATAACATAGTCAACCAGCCGTAGGATATACCATAACATAGTCAACCAGTCATATGATATACCATAAGATAGTCAACCAGCCATAGGATATACCATAACATAGTCAACCAGCCATATGATATACCTACACATAGTCAACCAGCCATATGATATACCTACATATAGTCAACCAGCCATAGGATATACCATAACATAGTCAACCAGCCGTAGGATATACCATAACATAGTCAACCAGCCATATGATATACCATAACATAGTCAACCAGCCATACGATATACCATAACATAGTCAACCAGCCATAGGATATACCCACACATAGTCAACCAGCCATATGATATACCATAACATAGTCAACCAGCCATATGATATACCATAACATAGTCAACCAGCCATATGATATACCCACACATAGTCAACCAGCCATATGATATACCCACACATAGTCAACCAGCCATATGATATACCATAACATAGTCAGCCAGCCATACGATATACCATGACATAGTCAACCAGCCATACGATATACCATAACATAGTCAACCAGCCATACGATATACCATAACATAGTCAACCAGCCATACGATATACCATAACATAGTCAACCAGCCATACGATATACCATAAGATAGTCAACCAGCCATATGATATACCATAACATAGTCAACCAGCCATACGATATACCATAACATAGTCAACCAGCCATATGATATACCATAACATAGTCAACCAGCCGTACGATATACCATAACATAGTCAACCAGCCATATGATATACCATAACATAGTCAACCAGCCATACGATATACCATAACATAGTCAACCAGCCATATGATATACCATAACATAGTCAACCAGCCATACGATATACCATAACATAGTCAACCAGCCATACGATATACCATAACATAGTCAACCAGCCATAAGATATACCATAACATAGTCAACCAGCCAGAGGATATACCATAACATAGTCAACCAGCCATACGATATACCATAACATAGTCAACCAGCCATACGATATACCATAACATAGTCAACCAGCCATAAGATATACCATAGCATAGTCAACCAGCCAGAGGATATACCATAACATAGTCAACCAGCCATATGATATACCATAACATAGTCAACCAGCCATATGATATACCATAACATAGTCAACCAGCCATACGATATACCCACATATAGTCAACCAGCCATACGATATACCATAACATAGTCAACCAGCCATATGATATACCATAACATAGTCAACCAGCCATACGATATACCATAACATAGTCAACCAGCCATACCATATACCATAACATAGTCAACAAGTAATACGATATACCATAACATAGTCAACCAGTAATACGATTTACCATAACATAGTCAACCAGTAATACGATATACCATAACATAGTCAACCAGCCATATGATATACCATAACATAGTCAACCAGCCATATGATATACCATAGCATAGTCAACCAGCCATATGATATACCATAACATAGTCAACCAGTCATATGATATACCCACACATAGTCAACCAGCCATAGGATATACCATAACATAGTCAACCAGCCATATGATATACCCACACATAGTCAACCAGCCATATGATATACCATAACATTGTCAACCAGTCATATGATATACCCACATATAGTCAACCAGTCATATGATATACCTACATATAGTCAACCAGCCATATGATATGCCCACAAATAGTCAACCAGCCATAGGATATACCTACATATAGTCAACCAGTCATATGATATACCCACACATAGTCAGCCAGCCATATGATATACCATAACATAGTCAACCAGCCATATGATATACCATAACATAGTCAACCAGTCATAGGATATACCATAACATAGTCAACCAGTCATACGATATACCCACATATAGTCAACCAGCCATACGATATACCATAACATAGTCAACCAGCCAGAGGATATACCATAACATAGTCAACCAGTCATACGATATACCCACACATAGTCAACCAGCCATACGATATACCATAACATAGTCAACCAGCCAGAGGATATACCATAACATAGTCAACCAGCCATATTATTTACCATAACATAGTCAACCAGCCATACGATATACCATAACATAGTCAACCAGCCATACCATATACCATAACATAGTCAACAAGTAATACGATATACCATAACATAGTCAACCAGTAATACGATATACCATAACATAGTCAACCAGTCATATGATATGCCCACATATAGTCAACCAGTTATATGATATACCTACATATAGTCAACCAGCCATATGATATGCCCACAAATAGTCAACCAGCCATATGATATACCATAACATAGTCAACCAGCCATAGGATATACCCACACATAGTCAACCAGCCATATGATATACCTACATATTCTCAACCAGCCATATGATATACCCACACATAGTCAACCAGTCATATGATATACCTACATATAGTCAACCAGCCATATGATATACCCACACATAGTCAACCAGCCATAGGATATACCATAACATAGTCAATCAGCCATAGGATATACCATAACATAGTCAACCAGCCGTAGGATATACCATAACATAGTCAACCAGTCATATGATATACCATAGCATAGTCAACCAGTCATATGATATACCCACACATAGTCGATCAGCCATAGGATATACGTACACATAGTCAACCAGCCATATGATATACCCACACATAGTCAACCAGTCATATGATATGCCTACATATAGTCAACCAGCCATATGATATACCCACACATAGTCAACCAGCCATAGGATATACCATAACATAGTCAACCAGCCGTAGGATATACCATAACATAGTCAACCAGTCATATGATATACCATAAGATAGTCAACCAGCCATAGGATATACCATAACATAGTCAACCAGCCATATGATATACCTACACATAGTCAACCAGCCATATGATATACCTACATATAGTCAACCAGCCATAGGATATACCCACACATAGTCAACCAGCCATATGATATACCATAACATAGTCAACCAGCCATATGATATACCATAACATAGTCAACCAGCCATATGATATACCCACACATAGTCAACCAGCCATATGATATACCCACACATAGTCAACCAGCCATATGATATACCATAACATAGTCAGCCAGCCATACGATATACCATGACATAGTCAACCAGCCATACGATATACCATAACATAGTCAACCAGCCATACGATATACCATAACATAGTCAACCAGCCATACGATATACCATAACATAGTCAACCAGCCATACGATATACCATAAGATAGTCAACCAGCCATATGATATACCATAACATAGTCAACCAGCCATACGATATACCATAACATAGTCAACCAGCCATATGATATACCATAACATAGTCAACCAGTAATACGATATACCATAACATAGTCAACCAGCCATACGATATACCATAACATAGTCAACCAGCCATATGATATACCATAACATAGTCAACCAGCCATACGATATACCATAACATAGTCAACCAGCCATATGATATACCATAACATAGTCAACCAGCCATACGATATACCATAGCATAGTCAACCAGCCATATGATATACCATAACATAGTCAACCAGCCATACGATATACCATAACATAGTCAACCAGCCATACGATATACCATAACATAGTCAACCAGCCATAAGATATACCATAACATAGTCAACCAGCCAGAGGATATACCATAACATAGTCAACCAGCCATACGATATACCATAACATAGTCAACCAGCCATACGATATACCATAACATAGTCAACCAGCCATAAGATATACCATAACATAGTCAACCAGCCAGAGGATATACCATAACATAGTCAACCAGCCATATGATATACCATAACATAGTCAACCAGCCATATGATATACCATAACATAGTCAACCAGCCATACGATATACCCACATATAGTCAACCAGCCATACGATATACCATAACATAGTCAACCAGCTATATGATATACCATAACATAGTCAACCAGCCATACGATATACCATAACATAGTCAACCAGCCATACCATATACCATAACATAGTCAACAAGTAATACGATATACCATAACATAGTCAACCAGTAATACGATTTACCATAACATAGTCAACCAGTAATACGATATACCATAACATAGTCAACCAGCCATATGATATACCATAACATAGTCAACCAGCCATATGATATACCATAGCATAGTCAACCAGCCATATGATATACCATAACATAGTCAACCAGTCATATGATATACCCACACATAGTCAACCAGCCATAGGATATACCATAACATAGTCAACCAGCCATATAATATACCCACACATAGTCAACCAGCCATATGATATACCATAACATAGTCAACCAGTCATATGATATACCCACATATAGTCAACCAGTCATATGATATACCTACATATAGTCAACCAGCCATATGATATGCCCACAAATAGTCAACCAGCCATAGGATATACCTACATATAGTCAACCAGTCATATGATATACCCACACATAGTCAGCCAGCCATATGATATACCCACACATAGTCAACCAGTCATATGATATACCTACATATTGTCAACCAGCCATATGATATACCCACATATAGTCAACCAGTCATATGATATACCTACATATAGTCAACCAGTCATATGATATACCCACACATAGTCAACCAGCCATATGATATACCATAACATAGTCAACCAGCCATATGATATACCCACACATAGACAACCAGCCATATGATATACCATAACATAGTCAACCAGCCAAACGATCTACCATAACATAGTCAACCAGCCATACGATATACCATAACATAGTCAACCAGCCAAACGATCTACCATAAGATAGTCAACCAGCCATATGATATACCATAACATAGTCAACCAACCATATAATATACCCACACATAGTCAACCAACCATATGATATACCCACACATAGTCAACCAGTCATATGATATACCTACATATAGTCAACCAGCCATACGATATACCATAACATAGTCAACCAGCCAAACGATCTACCATAAGATAGTCAACCAGCCATATGATATACTATAACATAGTCAACCAACCATATGATATACCCACACATAGTCAACCAGCCATAGGATATACCATAACATAGTCAACCAGCCATAGGATATACCATAACATAGTCAACCAGCCATATGATATACCATAACATAGTCAACCAGCCATATGATATACCATAACATAGTCAACCAGCCATATGATATACCATAACATAGTCAACCAGTAATACGATATACCATAACATAGTCAACCAGTAATACGATATACCATAACATTGTCAACCAGTAATACGATATACCATAACATAGTCAACCAGTCATATGATATACCCACACATAGTCAACCAGCCATATGATATACCATAACATAGTCAACCAGCCATATGATATACCTACACATAGTCAGCCAGCCATATGATATACGCACACATAGTCAACCAGCCATATGATATACCTACACATAGTCAACCAGCCATATGATATACCATAACATAGTCAACCAGCCATAAGATATACCATAACATAGTCAACCAGCCAGAGGATATACCATAACATTGTCAACCAGCCATATGATATACCATAACATAGTCAACCAGCCATATGATATACCATAACATAGTCAACCAGCCATACGATATACCCACATATAGTCAACCAGCCATACGATATACCATAACATAGTCAACCAGCCATATGATATACCATAACATAGTCAACCAGCCATACGATATACCATAACATAGTCAACCAGCCATACCATATACCATAACATAGTCAACAAGTAATACGATATACCATAACATAGTCAACCAGTAATACGATTTACCATAACATAGTCAACCAGTAATACGATATACCATAACATAGTCAACCAGCCATATGATATACCATAACATAGTCAACCAGCCATATGATATACCATAGCATAGTCAACCAGCCATATGATATACCATAACATAGTCAACCAGTCATATGATATACCCACACATAGTCAACCAGCCATAGGATATACCATAACATAGTCAACCAGCCATATGATATACCCACACATAGTCAACCAGCCATATGATATACCATAACATAGTCAACCAGTCATATGACATACCCACATATAGTCAACCAGTCATATGATATACCTACATATAGTCAACCAGCCATATGATATGCCCACAAATAGTCAACCAGCCATAGGATATACCTACATATAGTCAACCAGTCATATGATATACCCACACATAGTCAGCCAGCCATATGATATACCCACACATAGTCAACCAGTCATATGATATACCTACATATTGTCAACCAGCCATATGATATACCCACATATAGTCAACCAGTCATATGATATACCTACATATAGTCAACCAGTCATATGATATACCCACACATAGTCAACCAGCCATATGATATACCATAACATAGTCAACCAGCCATATGATATACCCACACATAGACAACCAGCCATATGATATACCATAACATAGTCAACCAGCCAAACGATCTACCATAACATAGTCAACCAGCCATACGATATACCATAACATAGTCAACCAGCCAAACGATCTACCATAAGATAGTCAACCAGCCATATGATATACCATAACATAGTCAACCAACCATATAATATACCCACACATAGTCAACCAACCATATGATATACCCACACATAGTCAACCAGTCATATGATATACCTACATATAGTCAACCAGCCATACGATATACCATAACATAGTCAACCAGCCAAAACGATCTACCATAAGATAGTCAACCAGCCATATGATATACCATAACATAGTCAACCAACCATATGATATACCCACACATAGTCAACCAGCCATAGGATATACCATAACATAGTCAACCAGCCATAGGATATACCATAACATAGTCAACCAGCCATATGATATACCATAACATAGTCAACCAGCCATATGATATACCATAACATAGTCAACCAGCCATATGATATACCATAACATAGTCAACCAGTAATACGATATACCATAACATAGTCAACCAGTAATACGATATACCATAACATAGTCAACCAGTAATACGATATACCATAACATAGTCAACCAGTCATATGATATACCCACACATAGTCAACCAGCCATATGATATACCATAACATAGTCAACCAGCCATATGATATACCTACACATAGTCAGCCAGCCATATGATATACGCACACATAGTCAACCAGCCATATGATATACCTACACATAGTCAACCAGCCATATGATATACCATAACATAGTCAATCAGCCATATGATATATCATAACATAGTCAACCAGCCATATGATATACCATAACATAGTCAATCAGCCATATGATATACCATAACATAGTCAACCAGCCATACGATATACCATAACATAGTCAACCAGCCATATGATATACCATAACATAATCAATCAGCCATATGATATACCTACACATAGTCAGCCAGCCATATGATATACGCACACATAGTCAACCAGCCATATGATATACCTACACATAGTCAACCAGCCATATGATATACCTACACATAGTCAACCAGCCATATGATATACCATAACATAGTCAATCAGCCATATGATATACCTACACATAGTCAACCAGCCATATGATATACCATAACATAGTCAATCAGCCATATGATATACCATAACATAGTGAACCAGCCATACGATATACCCACACTAGGTCAACCAGCCATAGGATATACCTACACATAGTCAACCAGCCATACGATATACCTACACATAGTCAACCAGCCATATGATATACCCACACATCGTCAACCAGCCATATGATATACCATAACATAGTCAATCAGCCATACGATATACCCACACTAGGTCAACCAGCCATAGGATATACCAGACCATAGTTTTTTTCCACTGATTCACGTTTTCACAGTGTACTCCCCCACTCGCCCATAAAGTTCTCAACCATACACTTTTAGCATTAGTATTTATTCCGCCCACACGGCCATCTCCGTCCCCAAGTTAACATATCCCCTTTAGTCTGTCTACCATCTCTTTCCTCAAGATACCATATCCCCTTTAGTCTGGCAGCCATTTCTTTCCACAAGTTAACATATCCCCTTCAGTCTGTCTACCATCTCTTTCCTCAAGTTAACATATCCCCTTCAGTCTGTCTACCATCTCTTTCCTCAAGTTAACATATCCCCTCCAGTTTGTCTACCATCTCTTTCCTCAAGTTAACCAATCCCCTTTAGTCTGTCTACGATCTCTTTCCTCAAGTTAACCAATCCCCTTTAGTCTGTCTACCATCTCTTTCCTCAAGTTAACATATCCCCTTCAGTTTGTCTACCATCTCTTTCCTCAAGTTAACATATCCCCTTCAGTTTGTCTACCATCTCTATCCTCAAGATACCATATCCCCTTTAGTCTGGCAGCCATTTCTTTCCACAAGTTAACATATCCCCTTCAGTCTGTCTACCATCTCTTTCCTCAAGTTAACATATCCCCTTCAGTTTGTCTACCATCTCTTTCCTCAAGTTAACATATCCCCTTTAGTCTGTCTACCGTCTCTTTCCTCAAGTTAACATATCCCCTTCAGTTTGTCTACCATCTCTTTCCTCAAGTTAACCAATCCCCTTTTGTCTGTCTACCATCTCTTTCCTCAAGTTAACATATCCCCTTCAGTTTGTCTACCATCTCTTTCCACAAGTTAACATATCCCCTTCTGTTTGTTTACCATATCTTTCCTCAAGGTAACATATCCCCTTTAGTCTGTCTACCATCTCTTTCCCCAAGTTAACATATCCCCTTTAGTCTGTCTACCATCTCTTTGCTCAAGCTAACATATCCCCTTTAGTCTGTCTACCATCTCTTTCCCCGAGTTAACATATCTCCTTCAGTCTGTCTACCATCTCTTTCCCCAAGTTAACATATCCCCTTCGGTCTGGCAGCCATTTCTTTCCACAAGCTAACATATCCCCTTCAGTCTGTCTACCATCTCTTTCCTCAAGTTAACATATCCCCTTTAGTCTGTCTACCATCTCTTTCCTCAAGTTAACATATCCCCTTTAGTCTGTCTACCATCTCTTTCCCCAAGTTAACATATCCCCTTTAGTCTGTCTACCATCTCTTTCCTCAAGTTAACATATCCCCTTCTGTTTGTTTACCATCTCTTTCCTCAAGTTAACATATTCCCTTCAGTCTGTCTACCATCTCTTTCCCCAAGTTAACATATCCCCTTTAGTCTGTCTACCATCTCTTTCCTCAAGTTAACATATCCCTTTCAGTCTGTCTACCATCTCTTTCCTCAAGTTAACGTATCCCCTTCTGTTTGTTTACCATCTCTTTCCTCAAGTTAACATATCCCCTTCAGTCTGTCTACCATCTCTTTCCCCAAGTTAACATATCCCCTTCAGTCTGTCTACCATCTCTTTCCTCAAGTTAACATATCCCCTTTAGTCTGTCTACCGTCTCTTTCCCCAAGTTAACATATCCCCTTCAGTCTGTCTACCATCTCTTTGCTCAAGCTAACATATCCCCTTCAGTCTGTCTACCATCTCTTTCCTCAAGTTAACATATCCCCTTCAGTTTGTCTACCATCTCTTTCCACAAGTTAACATACCCCCTTCAGTCTGTCTACCATCTCTTTCCTCAAGTTAACATATCCCCTTCAGTTTGTCTACCATTTCTTTCCACAAGTTAACATATCCCCTTCAGTCTGTCTACCATCTCTTTCCTCAAGTTAACATATCCCCTTTAGTCTGTCTACCATCTCTTTCCCCAAGTTAACATATCCCCTTCAGTCTGTCTACCATCTCTTTGCTCAAGCTAACATATCCCCTTCAGTCTGTCTACCATCTCTTTCCTCAAGTTAACATATCCCCTTCAGTTTGTCTACCATCTCTTTCCACAAGTTAACATACCCCCTTCAGTCTGTCTACCATCTCTTTTCTCAAGTTAACATATCCCCTTCAGTTTGTCTACCATTTCTTTCCACAAGTTAACATATCCCCTTCAGTCTGTCTACCATCTCTTTCCTCAAGTTAACATATCCCCTTCAGTCTGTCTACCATCTCTTTCCTCAAGTTAACATATCCCCTTCAGTCTGTCTACCATCTCTTTCCCCGAGTCAACATATCTCCTTCAGTCTGTCTACCATCTCTTTCCCCAAGTTAACATATCCCCTTCGGTCTGGCAGCCATTTCTTTCCACATGTTTACATATCTCCTTCAGTCTGTCTACCATCTCTTTCCTCAAGGTAACATATCCCCTTCAGTCTGGCAGCCATTTCTTTCCACAAGCTAACATATCCCCTTCAGTTTGTCTACCATATCTTTCCTCAAGTTACCATATCCCTTTCAGTCTGGCAGCCATTTCTTTCCACAAGCTAACATACCACCTTCAGGTTGTCTACCATCTCTTTCCTCGAGGTAACATATCCCCTTTAGTCTGTCTACCATATCTTTCCCCAAGTTACCATATCCCCTTGAGTCTGGCAGCCATTTTTTTCCACAAGTTTACATATCTCCTTCAGTCTGTCTACCATCTCTTTCCTCAAGTTAACATATCCCCTTCAGTCTGTCTACCATCTCTTTCCACAAGTTAACATACCCCCTTCAGTTTGTCTACCATATCTTTCCTCAAGTTAACATATCTTCTTGAGTTTGTCTACCATATCTTTCCTCAAGTTAACATATCCCCTTCAGTCTGTCTACCATCTCCTTCCTCAAGTTAACATATCCCCTTCAGTCTGTCTACCATCTCTTTCCTCAAGTTACCATATCCCCTTCAGTCTGGCAGCCATTTCTTTCCACAAGTTAACATATCCCCTTCAGTTTGTCTACCATCTCTTTCCACAAGTTAACATATCTCCTTCAGTTTGTCTACCATCTCTTTCCTCAAGTTAACATACCCCCTTCAGTTTGTCTACCATATCTTTCCTCAAGTTAACATATCTTCTTCAGTCTGTCTACCATCTCTTTCCACAAGTTAACATACCCCCTTCAGTTTGTCTACCATATCTTTCCTCAAAGTAACATATCCCCTTTAGTCTGTCTACCTTATCATATTCCTTACAATCTGAAGTCCATCTCTTTTTCCAAGTTAGCATATTCCCTTAAATCTTGTAGCCATATCTTTTCACAGCAACATTTCCCCTTCAGTCTATCTGTAAAGTATGAACACCATGTTTCCCCACACTAACGTTGCGCCGTCAGTCCGGCAGCCATTTTTTCACCAGCGCTAACATTTTCCAGTCAGTCTTCCAGCCCAGCTGGACCCCCCTGAGAGCTGTTCAGTGCCGGTCGTCTCCCCCCCCCCTCCAGGACCCCCCTGAGAGCTGTTCAGTGCCGGTCGTTCCCCCCCCCCTCCCTCCAGGACCCCCCTGAGAGCTGTTCAGTGCCAGTCGTCCCCCCCGGACATGTCACACAATCCACCCGGCCGGTCATTACACAGGATTTACAGCAGTCACTGAGACTAAGGCTGCCAAGCCGATAATTAGCTTCTGGTAAGCGGACAGGGGTGTGTGACCAACACCCATATTATATCACATACACCAATGCCGGCCCAATGTCGGGCTTAGATCACAGATGTTAGCCCGACATTGGGCCGGCATTGTTTTCTTCTGGTTATCAGACGGGGTGTGATCAACACACATATTATATCACCCACACCAACACTGGGTTAAGATCGCAGATGTTAGCCCAACATTGGGCCAGCATTGACGTCTGGATGGGAGTGTGTGACCAACACACACATCATAACACATACACCAATGCTGACACAATGCCGGGTTGACATCACAGATGTTGGCCCAACATTGAGCCAGCATTGGCTGAATGTCTCATGGTAGCAGTTTGGTGGATGAGAAATAGTGTTCCATGCGACAAGTGTGCTGAGCGTACAGGAAGCTACTGACACCTGGCGAGCGTATGTTATCATTACAGCTACATAGTGTTATTACAGCATTTTATTGGCATTACGTAAATTATAATAATCATAGCTACATACTGGCATTGCAGCATTATATAGGCATTGTGCAAATTCCAATAATTAAGGCTTTTATGTTGTCATCATAGGTACATGTTACCATTACAGCATACATTGGCATTACATACATTATAATGATTATATCTACATATTGTCATTACAGTATTATAATGACATTACGTGGATTATAATAAGTATAGCTAAATGTTGTGAGTACAGCATTATATTGGCATTACACGCATTATAATGATTATTGTTACATGGTGTCATTACAGCATTATATTGGCATTATGTAAATTATAATAATTATAGCTACATTTTATCATTATACGTACATGCTGAAAAAAATGTCATTATAACTAATTGTTGTATTTATATCTATGTGTTGCATTTATAGCTGCATTTGTCATTGCTTAGCAGACGTTGTTAAGGAGCAGGTAGTTGCTAGGTGACAGGCTTACCAGGCGTTGCTAAGGAGTGGACTGGGGATGGATTTAGCTAATTGCTTGTCATGTGTTATGTCTGGCTCTCGATCATTTTTGATTTAGATTCCGAGATGGAGAGATGAGAAAGTCTGTGTAAAGAGGCCGCAAGCAATACCATGGTTGCTGTGATAGGGTCAAAGGTCACATAATACATCAAATCAACACTGGACCAAAGCAAATAACACCCTAACATAATGTGTGACGTTGAACCACGGTCTTTATGAAGGTGCCCAACAGTGAAACGACAGATCGCCAAAGTCTCTTGTTTTCTGAGAAACATTGGAAAGCATCATAATTATACTATCAGCAGACAGGTGGCGTGGGTAGCTCTCATGCTGGTCAGACTCCCCCCCCCCCTGTATTTTAAGTACTGAACAGCAGCATGCTGACCAGACCTGTATTTCCGGTGGTGTGTGCAGCCCGCATTTTGGTCAGACTCCCCCCCCTCCTGGATTTCATACGCTGCATGTTGGTCAGACATCCTTGCCCCCCCCCCTCTGTGTTTTAGGTTGTATGGGCAGCCCGCATGCTAGTCAGACCCCCCCCCTTGTTTTTCAAGTGGTGAGCCCAGCAAATACAAGTCATGCAATCAATGTTGGGTTAACGTTGGACGCTGCGAACCAATATTAAACCAACATTGGTTCAATGTATTTGTTTGTTGGGTGGACAGTCGGCATGTTGATCAGAGCTGAATGTACAAGTAGTCTGGCCGACACCTCAGGGAGCTGTTCTGTTTCATTTACTGATTTGGTCATCAGTGCTGTCTGGGTTCCTTCCTTCCTTTGTTGACTCGGAATTATTGATGAGTGAAACACACACTTTATACAATCTTACAGTGAACTTAAACTGTATAGAGCTCTGAGGAACTGAGACTGAGGCGTTATTGAGACGAAAGTGATGTTTAGTCAGTTACCAGCCGGTACTGAGCCAGTACTGAGCCGCTACCTGGCCTGTACTGAGTGAGTACTGAGTCGGTTATGAGCTGATTATAAACCAGTACTGAAATGGTATTGAGATGATTATGAGCAGGTTATGAACTGGCTCTGAACCGAACTGAGCTGGTACTGTGCCGGCACTGTGCCAGAACGAAGCCGGTAATGAGAGGTTAGTGGGAAAACCCTGAGCTGGAACTGAGCACAACTATAACTGAGGCAGTGCTGAGCCGATATAGCTCACTATCGAGAAGCAACGTCATATTAGCTGAAGAACACTCCCTCAAGGATAGATCCAGGATCTGAAGAATTTTTTTGGTATATTCAGTCAGATTAAGTGTTTTTGGCGACTAATATGAAGCATGCACTTGTTGCACTCTACCTTTGATCCATCTATAACACTGGAGTAAATCTAGGTGACGTTGGCCAAATATTAAGCCAGAGACAACGACACAATATGTTTCATCCCGTGCACTCGTAAAGGTCCAGTATTATGGAGAGCCTCCATGAATGGGACGTAGTGTTTGGTCTTAGACCGCCAGAGCTGGAGGACAGTGTCATCTGATTCTTATCACCATCATAAGAAAGTAACCTTATGTACACAAAAAATGACCTAGAGCCAACAGTGATTGATTTGGAGCCAAATATGAGCTGCACTGAATCAAAATTAACCCATTATTAACCCAGCATTGAACCTACATTATCCCAGCGCCAAGCCAACATTAAGTGAGCAATAAGCCGTTTCTGAGCCAACACTAAGCCACAATTAGCCTAGCACTAAGCTAACATTTTGCCAGCACTGAACCAGCACTAAGCCAGCACTGAGCTGGTATAATTTGATTTGAGTATTACTTGTGTTGTCATTATTGTCTGTGTCTTTTACGTCCCCTTCCATGGAGACTCTGTGAACGGGACGTGAATGTATAAGTAGTAACAGGATCTCCAGGGAGTTTCCTGTGTGTGTCCAGTCATGTGTCCGTCTTGGGTCCAGTCTGCTTCCAGTATTCCCTTTCCTTTGTTGTGACGTTTACATTGTTACACTTTTCTGGATTATGGAATTGGGTGATGTAGAGTGGTTTACTTCACACACGTTGCTTGGGTTACTGTAACTCAGACATACAATGCCATACAAAGGCAAACAGCAGTGGTAATAGCTAAACGTTACTGCATTTTGGCTTTACTGAGGAGAACAGCTACTGATGTGACTTAAAACGTTATCAGTTACTGCTGCTTGGGTATGTATGTATTTCAGACAAAGATAAACAGCAGTGACTGGTTACTTAGAGAACAAGCTCTTACGAGTATTTGCCTTTGCACTAGTTGCTTTTGTCCTTCAAGTACGGGCCAATTCGTTGCCGTGACTGGGGAGTACTCGGGCTCTGATTGCAAACGTTGCTGTAAGGTTGCTTACTTATGGCTTGCTGATTTTCCTGTTGGTTCTTCTTTTTCTGTAGACTCCGTTGGCTTGCTGATGTGCTTGTTGGTTTTTTTTTTGTAGACGTTGCTGTAACGTTGGCTTGTTGATGTCCTTGTTGGTTTTCCTTTTTATAGACGCTGCCGTACCGTTGGTTTGCTGATTTCCCTGTTGAGTTTCTTTTTTGTAGACGTTGCCGTACCGTTGGCTTGCTGATGTCTTTGTTGGTTTTCCTTTTTATATATACGTTGCCGTACCGTACCGTTGGCTTGCTGATTTCCCTGTTGATTTTCCTTTTTGTAGACGTTGCCGTACCGTTGGCTTGCTGATGGCCTTGTGAGTTTTATTTTTTGTAGACGTCGCTGTACCGTTGGCTTGCTTATTTTTTTCTGTTGTTTTTATTTTTTTGTAAACGTTGCCGTACTGTAGGCTTGCTATTTTTTTCCTGTTGGTTTTATTTGCTCATATGTATACACACTGTATAAATATATTTTAATAAATAAATAATAAATAAATAAATAATTTTTTGGTCGCCGTACTGTTGGCTTGTTAATGCCCTAGATGTTTTTTGCTGTACCGTTGTCCTGACGAAGTCTTTGCTGGTTTTACTTTTTATATACGTTTCCGTACCGTACCGTTGGCTTGCTGATTTCCCTGTTTGTTTTCCTTTTTGTAGACGTTGTCGTATCGTTTGCTTGCTGGTGTGCTTGTTAGATTTCTTTTTTTGTAGACGTTGCCGCACCGTTGTCTGGCTAGTGTTCCGGTTGGTTTTTGTTGGTAGTGAGAGTGGAATTCTAAATAAGATGTCTTAATACCCAGGGGAATACAAATGAGGGACACATGTGTCTGCCTGACTGACTAACAATAGGCACATAGAGTGGACTGTCAGTTCCCCCAGGGCTAGCGACATCCAAACTTACTGAGGGCTGGCGACTGAGAGCTACATGTAGAGGAGCCCTCTACTAAGTCCATAGACTGGATTCTCACACCATGTGCTTACGGAGGACTGGCCATATCTCGACCAATCCGAGACCTACGATCTATATCGTAACGTGTACCAGAAGATGGGCCCTGAGCTACATGTGAATGAGTTAATATTGTTTTACGTCGCTTTCTGCACAATCATGGTATATCACGACAGAATGAAGCCCGAAGCCGAGACTATGCCCTACTCTTATTTCGGATGATTTCAAGGGTTCTTTATAGTGCACAGTACCATAGACAGCACTATGCACTACATACCTTTGAACAGTTTGGAGCACTGCATATTCACAGCCACGATGACAAATATCCGGCCCGACCGGGATTCGAACCTGGAACCTCCAGGTTACAAGCCTCAGTCGATACGAATGAGCCACATGTATCAGCACTAAACAAGTTCCGAACTTAACCCTTAAAGCGTTGAAGTAATTTGTAAAAAACATCGCAACCAAAGGGTTTTTTCACCTTGACGGAATCATAAATGTCTTAGCTAGCTCTTTCTGATTCATTTGAATACCTATGTTAGGGGTCTGCGGCCATGATAAATATTTCTACTCTTACATTGCAGGGATCGACTTTAGTCGTCAGAATCTGACGTCTACAGACGTAAGATTCTGACGACTAAAGTCGATCACCGCGCTGTATGGGTTAAAGAAGGCTGGCAATCGAGAGGTAGGGGCCTACATGTAGAGCAGCCTCATATAGGTCCAGAGACCGGATCCTCAAGCTCTGTGCTTACTGAGGGCTGGCAATCGAGAGGTAGGGGCCTACATGTAGAGCAGCCTCATATAGGTCCAGAGACCGGATCCTCAAGCTCTGGGCTTACTGAGGGCTGGCAACCGAGAGGTAGGGGCCTACATGCAGAGCAGCCTCATATAGGTCCAGAGACCGGATCCTCAAGCTCTGTGCTTACTGAGGGCTGGCAACCGAGAGGTAGGGGCCTACATGCAGAGCAGCCTCATATAGGTCCAGAGACTGGATCCTCAAACTCTGTGCTTACTGAGGGCTGGCAATCGAGAGGTAGGGGCCTACATGCAGAGCAGCCTCATATAGGTCCAAAGACCGGATCCTCAAGCTCTGTGCTTACTGAGGGCTGGCAACCGAGAGGTAGGGGCCTACATGCAGAGCAGCCTCATATAGGTCCAGAGACTGGATCCTCAAACTCTGTGCTTACTGAGGGCTGGCAATCGAGAGGTAGGGGCCTACATGCAGAGCAGCCTCATATAGGTCCAGAGACCGGATCCTCAAGCTCTGTGCTTACTGAGGGCTGGCAACCGAGAGGTAGGGGCCTACATGCAGAGCAGCCTCATATAGGTCCAGAGACTGGATCCTCAAACTCTGTGCTTACTGAGGGCTGGCAATCGTAAGGTAGGGGCCTACATGCAGAGCAGCCTCATATAGGTCCAGAGACCGGATCCTCAAGCTCTGTGCTTACTGAGGGCTGGCAACCGAGAGGTAGGGGCCTACATGCAGAGCAGCCTCATATAGGTCCAGAGACTGGATCCTCAAGCTCTGTGCTTACTGAGGGCTGGCAATCGAGAGGTAGGGGCCTACATGTAGAGCAGCCTCATATAGGTCCAGAGACCGGATCCTCAAGCTCTGTGCTTACTGAGGGCTGGCAACCGAGAGGTAGGGGCCTACATGCAGAGCAGCCTCATATAGGTCCAGAGACTGGATCCTCAAACTCTGTGCTTACTGAGGGCTGGCAATCGAGAGGTAGGGGCCTACATGTAGAGCAGCCTCATATAGGTCCAGAGACTGGATCCTCAAGCTCTGTGCTTACTGAGGGCTGGCGACTCAGGATCCGTATTCTCGTACAAGTTGCCATATATCGTATGCTTCTGATTGGCCGAGATGGCCAACTCGACCAACCCGAAGCCGGCGATATATCGTAACTTGTAGCAGAGGACCTCAGGACAAAACAAAATCAAAATTTACGGAAGGCTGGCAGCCGAAAAGTTCACGTAAAAAAGCCTTTCAGGCACATTGACTGGATTCTCACAGTATGTGCAGTGGTTCTTATTATGAGACGTATATCGGTATCAACCCATATCACACTCTGTGCTGTAGTTTTCACTACGAGACGTATATCGGTATCAGCCCATATCACAATCTGTGCTGTGGTTTTTACTATGAGACGTATATCGGTATCAGCCCATATCACACTCTTTGCAGTGGTTCTTATTATGAGACGTATATCGGTATCAACCCATATCACACTCTGTGCTGTAGTTTTCACTACGAGACGTATATCGGTATCAGCCCATATCACAATCTGTGCTGTAGTTTTTACTATGAGACGTATATCGGTATCAGCCCATATCACACTCTGTGCAGTGGTTCTTATTATGAGACGTATATCGGTATCAACCCATATCACACTCTGTGCTGTAGTTTTCACTACGAGACGTGTATCGGTATCAGCCCATATCACAATCTGTGCTGTGGTTTTTTATTATGAGACGTATGTCGGCATCAACCCATATCACACTATGTGCAGTGGTTTTCACTATGAGACATATATCGGTATTCTTCCGTATTATACTCTGTGCGGTGGTTTTCACTATGAGACGTATATCACTATCAGACAATTTTATTTAATTACAGCAATTTATGGCAGTTATGTCACATGGGATTGATCGTGTGAGAAAATACATAATTATGTTGTACATTTTTATGCGATATGGGAATATTCAGCACTCGTCCAAGAAATAAAGTGTTCGCTTGAAGCCTTAGAAATTGTATGCATGACTCTTTTTGTATGCTTTGTTGTAAAGGTACCTTCATCATGCTGGCAATATGCTGACGTTATCAGCCACTATTTGTTAACCGTTAGGCCAACATCATTGATGGTGGGCCATTATTAAGCAGCGACTAAACGCAGCGTGTTTGCCCAGTGAGCGTCAACGGTGGACAAACTCTAAAACAGCATCAATCGAACAAACTAAGCTAAACGGGGACATTTTTTTCATTTTTTTTACCTTGCTATAAATGTACAGGTATAAACATTCCTAAACCTATTCAATCAACTCAAATATTCTATGCATAAATCATCGGCAAACATATGTGTTTATTATATTATGTAAATGTATGTCATAAAACAGGACACATATGCAAAATAACAAATTACTAATAATGTTTTACTGTTTTTAAATATATTTGAATAAATAAATAGACTGACATTAAAAATTAATATCCGAGTATACATATTTATAAAATTTCCTTATCTTTATTTTTTTTAAATATTGTCAATTATGTTTTTATCAGTATAGTACAGTCAAAATACTACAACAAATCAGTTAGCTCCCATCTTACACGAGGGAGGCATTGACACATTGCTGTTTTAATGTTGGAAATGAACAATAACCCTTATCCTGCTGAGTAAATTTATTAATTTTTTTAACCACCCGCTACCGCGATCCACAAACTCAAGTAGTTGAAAATTACTCATATTTGTTTAATTTAAGACCACACATTAACAAATATTGATGTTCAAACAGTCATTTCTTTCCCGATAACAGAGATTTAATTGGCTACAAAAAAAACGGATTTATCCCTTTGAAGCCTGAATTTACTATTGTCATCTTCATCCACTACAATTCGAGAATTGCTGTCGCAATTCTAGACTTGCAGTGGATAAAGATGATTTGATGTGAGTGAAAAAATTACCGCGAATTTGTAAACCAGTTTCATGGAAATATTCATTCTAAAACCCTTAGTTGTAGGAAAATTAAGTCCGTTTTCAGAAATGCAAAATGATGCTTTGAAGCATCGTGAAGGTCTAAAGGGTTAAAACTATTATTGTCATGATTAGCAGGCAAGGGGTTAGCATCAGGACAACATTGTGCCAATGCCTAGTGTTTGCTTCAGCTTAGGTGATGATGCAACAGACATATCACTCCAGACAATGGGTACCCAGCAAACATGAGACGTTCGGCCTACGTTGGTTTACCGTTGGGCCAACGTCGTAGACGGTGGATCAACAGTAAACAAACGTTTGGCCAACATCTCATGGCTGCTGGGTGAGGTTGTCAATTAGCTGTCTGGCTCTGATGTCAAACAAGGTGGTACATGATGACGAGAGTCACCTGGTGAATGGCGCATCAACTGGAAGATATTCAGGAATCATAATGACGTCATCGACACAACACTGTTTTCCCAAAGCAAAACAACCCAAGTGTAGTGATAAACGAGACATTGAT
>OZ024902.1:137322131-137324631 GCA_964017125.1 Flabesymbios commensalis
TTAGATCAATAGAAATATCACTAGATTTGCTGACATATTCTTGGTAGATGTTCAGTTAATGCAATACTTCGATATTGGAGTTGTCTATTTCTATTAAATATCAATATTTTTTATTCATTTGAAGCTGGAAATTGCGTTAGCAATTCCAGCTGAATTGGAAGCAGAAGCTAACAAGTCAGCAGAACATGGGTTAACGAGTAATGCATGTATGTTGTTGGTTTAATGTTGGGCCAACGTCACAACGTGGACCAACGTTCAACCAAACTATATTGACCGCCTCATGTTATACCTGGGTATCTACCTATAACCGCCGTCAGATTAACTTGTATCGCATGTTTATCGCCGAGTTCTCAGTCAATTCGCAACCGCTTCTCATGAAATTTTACAAGGACTACCGTGACATTTTCATCGGAAAATATTGTACAGCTAAAAAGTGAGGCCATCTGGCATGTAACGTAATTCGGGGCTAAAAAACCTTTAATTTAACCAGTTTAATGGGTTTATAGAGGGACGCCGTCATTACAATTTTACTACATGTCTAATGGTCTAGCTTGTGAACTACATAACATATTTTCATGAAAATTTCTCGGTAGTCGCCGCGTGACTCGAAAATAGTCTTTTCAAAATTTCATGAAAATCCGTTGAGAATTGACTGAGAAATCGGAGATAAACGATACAAGTTAATCTGACGGCGGGTATAACACGAGTCACTGGCCCAGTGTTGGATCAATATTGGGTCATCGTCTACGGCCCAATCTTAACCTAACATTGGGAGAATGTGTTTACTGTGGTAATGTCTGCCAAGCTATAAACAAGAGGCGGTAAGCACGATATGTTAAACCAATGCTGGGCTAATGTTGGCCCAACGTCACCGACGCTGGCCAAACATTAATCCAACGTTGGTTTAATATACCAAGGAGATGTAATCTGTTGAATCAATGTCGCTTTAACGTGGACCAACGTTAAACCAACATTGATTCGAAGTCTTGTGTCTGCTGGGTGTCGCGTTTGATGGGGAGACGGTGACTCACTGTTGGTTTGATGCTGGGCCAGCATTGTCGATGATGGGCCAGCATTATCCCAGCATTTGATCTACGCCATTTTTTTAGTGAGCAGCAGCTTCTAATCCAAGAGTCTCACACCTGTATATAGGAGAGGGGATTTCCTATGTGATCAAAAATATAATGACGTCAAATTTTACGTGATTCCCGTGTATGTACAACGTAATATCTTAACATGACCTCAAATGACCTTGTGTTATCTTGCTCAATCTTGTATAATCTTTATTTGACAATGTCTTGACTTTGTAGGTCTTGGAGGGTGGATGTTAGCAGATGGGCAAGACGGGACCAAAGCAGACTTAATGGGGTCATTAATTAACTGTGTATTCGCTAGGGGGAGAAACTCTCATTAACCCGTCTGATGTCACTACACAGTGATAGGGTCTCACTAAAAGCTGGAATCAATACACATATGGTCTATCATTTTATCTGAATAACCTCTAAAAGGGGAGACATTTTTTTTATTCTATTGGATAGCTATTCTGTGAAACGCAGTGACCACATCTGAAACCCTTTCAATGGATACTCGTTGAAAACAATGTTATAAAAGTCCCACCCCCCCCCCCCATACTTTATTGTATTAGATTACTAGATGAAAATATTGCAAGCAAGGCTATTAAGTGTCACAAAATTGGATTTTCAAATGAAAAATACCTAACATTTTGTAAAAAGTGAGGGCGGGAAATTATATTCTGATACTATTCGATATTTTAGGATTTTACCCCTGGTCACTGGATTTGTGCATTCGTGTGCCATTTCAATTACAAGACAATCATACAGTCCTGCAGCCATTCCGGCGCATGGAACTTATAGTAAACATTGTCATATATGGTATACCAAGTACTCATTTACTACCAGAGGGAAAAAAACATGTGAGGGTGAAGTGCATTGCCCAAGGACACACACATCGAAACAATGTGCCAACATTAAGAGGAGAGAAACATGATATTACTCATGCACCAAACGGGGAATGAACCTGCACTACAGGCTACAAGGACACTACAAAGACATTACTAGGACATAACATGTGTAGTGTCCGTGGTAGCACCTTGTAGTTTTCGTAATTTGAATTGAAAACGATTCCTCAGCACCGGGGTTAATACTGAATTTCCTTGCTTATGTTGAATAAACCAGTAGATGACTTGGCATTTATATAACCCTGATAAACCAGTAGATGACTTGGCATTTATATAACCCTGAATTCACATCCCCATTTCAAGTTCATTCGAAGGAAAATACAGAATATACAAAATCCGGTACGTGATCATGCTGTAAGCGTTTCTGGAGTCACGATTATTGTAAGGTCAACTCGCCCTCTGGCATCTCGACCATATCCAAGTGATCTCGCCCTGGAGACTAAACTAGGCCTGGTATTTTGTGGGGTTAGTTTGCTCAGCCATTAATTCCTGACAACAACAAACTAACGACCAATAAAACTG
>OZ024902.1:137329631-137394631 GCA_964017125.1 Flabesymbios commensalis
AGAGAGATTCCGCGAGGGAAGAGAAGCGATCTCAAGAGAAGAAGGCGCTCAGGTTAAATATAATATATTATTGTTGATTTTATATAGCTAAATACCAATACATATATTTATTGCAGATACACAAACAAACACATTATGTCAGTATACTATTATATAAAACATTGCCCGTGCTGCGTTAGAAACATATTATGCTGCGTTAGAAACATATTATTGTTGAATATGTTAGACTATAGGAAATATTGCCCCTTTTTCGAAGTCTACCTAACACGTAAATGAAATGGGGTTTTAGGCCACCTCTGTGCACATATAGGCTAAACTGTGCCAGGAGAACCTCCTGAGGATGGTGAGATGAATGAGATGACAGTGCCCTCCAGACACAGGATTCGAAATCGAGCCCTGACTGTCTGAGGCCGAGCACGCTACCTCTCGATCAAGGAAGGTTCCTACAATATTGAATTTTCACGAGTGAGCGGGAAAGAATTTGTTTTATTTTTTTTAAACTTGAAGGCCGGGTTGTGTTCGAACCCGCGATCTCCGACTTTCCAAGCAAGCAGCTTTCACCACTGCACCAGGAGCCCCGCCCCATTACAACATAACAGTTGAATGACGGGTTAGGTTAGCTGAATTGTCCACGTGATCACGGGAACGTTCCTGGATTACAGGTATGAACTCCGGCAGTTCAGATCAGGGAATAACATGATCCTAAGACCTTAAAACGGAATATTCCTTTTATTGGTGGTTAAAATTTATATTATTCCTTGTTAGAATGCACACATGACGTCAGTATATTGTTAAAGCGCTGAAACCATTTTGTATAAACTTTGTAGAACAAAGGGGTTTTACGATTGTAAATAGTTATAAATGTCTTAGTTAGCTCTTTCTGCTTCATATGAATACATATTTTATGGGTCTACGGCCATTAGAAATGTTTTACTTTTTTTAGTGCAGGGATTGTCTTCAGACGTCAGATTCTGACGTCTAAAGTCGATCACTTTGCTCGTTTTTCTAATATTTTTTTATTAACACCTTTAATACCAACCTCAGTCAGCAAGTCACATCAATCAGGAAGATTTCAAAATTGTTGACCTCCGTTTTGTCAAATCTGAATATTTTTCAGTCACTTGAAGTTGTAGATCGCGTCAGCGAGACACAACTTCAAGTGGGTGAAAATTCAAATGGAATAACTTGTCGGTTAATCTGTAACACATATCTTTGTTTGTCTACCCTGTGAAGATACCGTGTGATTATCGTGTGTATTATAAATCGTAGAAAACTTTGATAGATTTCGTTGATCTGAACATGCTCGTATCGTATCTCGTATTTAAACAACTGAGCTGAAGTCTCACTCTTAAATGTAAATATATCTATCTTATCGCCTGTGAACTTTTATATGTAAGATGTATCAAATGTTATAACAAAGTAAAACAACACTGTGATCTGATGTCCTAAATGTAGATATATCTATCTTTATCGATCATATCGTTCAATATATTTGTGAACTTTTACATGGAAGATATTTAACCCTTACAGCGGATGGACTTCAGACTTCAGATTCTGAGGTCTGTGGACGTCAGATTCTGACGCCTAAACTCAGTGTGTAGACGTCAGATTCTGACGCTTAAAGTCAGTGTGTAGACGTCAGATTCTGACGCTTAAACTCAGTGTGTAGACGTCAGATTCTGACGCTTAAACTCAGTGTGTAGACGTCAGATTCTGACGCTTAAAGTCAGTGTGTAGACGTCAGATTCTGACGCCTAAAGTCAGTGTGTAGACGTCAGATTCTGTCAGAATTTACTTACTTTAAAAGTAAGGAGATACTGTTTTTGGCTTTTCAGAGTCGAAATCAGTGTTCTATGGGTTAACGTTTCTGTACACATTTGACATCGTTTAGCCATAAAAAAATATTCCAGCGGTGTAAGGACTGACGACATGTGTTGTAAGTGCTAATTATATAATTATATAATGTGAGTTATGTGGGTTATGTCGAATAAAAGAAGAAAACAATATTCATAAGCGAGATATAAAGTGTCAGTGAATATTTGACACCATTTAAGCTAGTAAACACAGCCCATACATGTCGTTTAACCATTGTATCACAACACAGAGATATATTTGTATGAACCATGGAGACAAAGGGTATTTTTTCAATATGAAATCATCATAAATATCTTAGTTAGCTCTTTCCGCTTCAGTTGAATACCTATGTTATGGGTTTACGGTATTCTTTCAGTGCGGGAACTGTCTTTATACGTCAGAATCTGACGTCTACAGACATCAGATTCTGACTTATAAAGACAGTCCACTCCCCGCGATGACAGCTCACACATGTTTAACCAGCTCTATTTACTCCTGATTATTTACCAATGCCTTATTATTACCAATACCAATACCTACACTGGTCTGTTGTCACAGGCTGTATTATTACACAGCGTCACGTCACGCTCTGGTGACCACGGGAGCTGTGAAACACCAAACACAAGACGTTGACCCAATGCTCATTCAATGGCCCACCGTCTGAACCAATGCCTACATGTGCTTGTTATCCAGCGAACACGAGACGTTTACATAATGCTGTCTTATTGTTGGCCCACCGTCACAGACGGTGGCCCAACAATAAAACAATATTTGGTGGATGTATCGGTATTTTGTTATTGTTTAACGCTTTACTTGCTAAATTGTATATCGCATCAACAAAAAATGATCAAGATATGCGAACGGTGCTCATTTAAGTGCGATATGGGAAAAACATCACTCGTTCAATGAATAAGGCTGGAGCCTTTAGGCGAGCACTTTATTCACTGGCTATGTGCTGTATTTTTCAATATAGCACGGAAAACGAGAAGCGTTTTTATTTTTTCACTCGACCAACTCACACATGACATATCTGCTATAGATTGTGCTCAATGTACAGCTAGAGGCAGTAGTAGAGTGTGATATGGGCTGATACCGACATACGTCTCATAGTGAAAACCAAAGAACAGAGTGTGATATGGACTGATACCGATATACGTCTCATAGAGAAAACCACTGTACAGAGTGTGATATGGGCTGATACCGATATACGTCTCATAGTGAAAACCAAAGAACAGAGTGTGATATGGACTGATACCGATATACGTCTCATAGTGAGAACCACTGTACAGAGTGTGATATGGGCTGATACCGATCTCATAGTGAAAACCACAGCACAGAGTGTGATATATGCTGATACCGATATACGTCTCATAGTGAAAACCAAAGAACAGAGTGTGATATGGACTGATACCGATATACGTCTCATAGTGAAAACCACAGCACAGAGTGTGATATATGCTGATACCGATATACGTCTCATAGAGAAAACCACAGCACAGAGTGTGATATGGACTGATACCGATATACGTCGCATAGTGAAAACCACAGCACAGTGTGTGATATGGGCTGATACCGATATACGTCTCATAGTGAAAACCACAGCACAGAGTCTGATATGGGCTGATACCGATATACGTCTCATAGTGAAAACCACTGTACAGAGTGTGAGAATATTCCTTACAACGCCATATTAGGGCAAGAGTCTAATTCAGTATAGTATGACCTGACGGGGTATGTTTAAATGCTGGAATCGCATGCAAAATTCAACCAGACATCAATGAACAAGTCTGTATTATAAAAATAGTGCAATCCTTGCGACGCTGACATATCTGTATATAAACTATGAAGACCAGTATATTGGCAACTTGAATTCATCATAAGTGTCCTAGTTACCTCTTTCCACTTCATTTGGATCGACGTTAGACGTCAGATTCTGACGTCTAAAGACGGTCTGAAAGAGTTAATATATTTATTATGTTTTTCACATGTTGCCACCCAGTGTGAGCGAATCTATAGATGTGGTTTACCTAAAACTGTTATCACGATTTTTCTATCAATTATCAAGCTTTTGACAATTTGTTTTTTTATTGTATTTTATACAATGCCAATATATCGTCGGTCACGGGCGAAAAAATCCTAACTCCAAAATGTTAGTTTTAAGTAAATTGTTTTTGAAGTTTTGAACAATGATGATAAATCAGTTCAAACTACAACAAGAGTGCGATATGGGCTGATAACGATAGACGTCTCATAGTAAAAACTACTGCACATAGTGGGATAATTTACATTCTATTGTTTACTTGGTGTCATCAATATGATCTTATTTTGACATCAACTCAGTTCAGCTGAACCATATGCAGGCTCTGAATCATTGCAAGCTCATTTAACAACTATTTTAAACTTTTCAACAACATCAACATGTGAACCCTATTGCCGTTATTTAAGTTTTCATCAAGTTGAAATCATGTATTGTTGATGCTATCACAACTTCACGAGAATTCTTTTTAAGACAAGATGCATTCTACTCGCAAAATACATTTACTGATAAAACGATTTTGACCACTTAGTAATGATGATTTATCATTCGAGGGCATGAAATAATCTGTGCGCTTCCAAATCTACAACAAATCCAAATCCACAATGCTGGGCCACAAACACGTCTACAACGCTGGCCCAACATTAACCCAGCATTGGGTGATCTATGTCAAACCCAGTTAATTCAACCCTTTAACCGCGGGTCCCGAGAATATTCGTTTTTTTTATTTTTATTAGACCATTCAATACCACCTTTTGAACATGGTGAGGATGACATCAATCAACAAAATTTCAAAATCTGAATAACTTTCAAATAAAAGCTGAGATTTATTATGACGGGTTATTCAATTTTTTATTTAATGCATATTATTAAAAATATACCACATGGGGCAGAAATACGACAAAAAAGCAAACACAATACGTTAAACCGATAGTGCCTCAATGTTGGCCCAACAATGGACCAACATTTAGGCAACATTGGCGTGTTTCTTGATGCTAATCCTTGATTTTTTACAGGAAGCAGCAGGACTATGTACAGGACACCGCCACCAGATGGCAGCAAGCACACGATGACGTCACAGGTCAGAGGAGGAGGTCAACTGGTGACGTCATCCCGGTCATGACTCAACAAACAGGTATTTGTATTTATTTATTTATTTATTTATGTATCAGGCTTGATGCATACAATCAAATGACATTGTGTACAATTTAATAAAATATAAAAATAACATAAATGTACAAAAAGAATGTATAAAATAATATAATATGAAAATTATTTGTATAAATATTATATAAAAAAGGTATATTTTAAATAATGCTTTTTACTTCTCACTGCGACATATCATAATGTCAAGTTTTCTTTTGCTATCTGGCTACAGTGCTTCAAGCATTGGCTTGTGAGTGTTGTAGGTGACATTTTTATGAATGAGAGGATAAATTAATGAGTAAATAAATGACTGAATGAATGAATTAATGAAAGAATTATTACATGAATGAATGATTAAATGAATGAAAGAATGAATTAATAAACGAAAGAGCGAATGAACGAAAGAATAAATGGATAAATGAATGAATGAATAAATGAATGAATGAATGAATGAATGAATGAATAAATGAATGAATGAATGAATGAATGAATGAATGAATGAATGAATGAATGAATGAATGAATGAATGAATGAATGAATGAATGAATGAATGAATGAATGAATGAATGAATGAATGAATGAATGAATGAATGCATGAATGAATGAATGAATGAATGAATGAATGAATGAATGAATGAATGAATGAATGGATGAATGAATGAATGACTGAATGAATGAATGAATGAATGAATGAATGAATGAATGAATGAATGAATGCATGAATGAATGAATGAATGAATGAATGAATGAATGAATGAATGAATGAATGGATGAATGAATGAATGAATGAATGAATGAATGAATGAATGAATGAATGAATGAATGAATGAATGAATGAATGAATGCGTCCTTAGACCACATATGTGACCCGCCAATCGAAAAGGGCAGAAAGCCTCAAATTATCAAAATGATTGATTTAGTTGATTTGATAGCTGTGTCCTTCATCAAGTTAAATATTTAAAAAAAAATCTTTGTTACTTTTTTAAATTTAGTTATGTAATTAAACTTTTTATTTTTAAAGACTTTAAATAATTGTAACAAAGCCGTGGGGATGTACCTCCTCGCATGGCGGGTCACATATAGGCTAAACTAGACCAGCAGAACCTCCTGATATATGAGGATGTTGAGATGAATCAGATGACACAGCAGTCTGTCACAGAGAAGTCACACAAGAATGCATTTTGACTCTTGTGCTGCGGAATTTTTGTTTCTATTTTTCATTCATTTGAAGCTGGAATTGCTAACGCAATTTCCAGCTTCAAATGTCGAAAAATAAAGTCGGTCCCCGCACTGAAACAGTCAAAGTATTTATAACGGCCGTAGACCCAAAACATAGGTATTCAAATGAATCAGAAAGAGCTAACTAAGACTTTTATAATGATTTCACATTGTAGAATCCCTCTAGTCTCATTCACCAAAAAACATGGTTTATACAAAAATATTTTAGCGCTTTTATGGTTAGGATCTATATCTGTCTATATTCGGGTTCAGCATGACAAGGGTTAAGAGAGGAAGGAGAAGAAACATCTTAATATTTAAAGTCACAATATCAGGGACCCATCCCAGGAAGAATTTTATTGACTTATTATTATTAGAAAAGTTAGGCTTTATCTTAACTTTTCTGATGAAAATGATACAAAGTTAAGATAATTCCCAGTTTCTCAACCTATTATTTTTGTGTTTGTTTAGGTGCATCCCGGTTCCGGAGTGTTGTACAGGATAAAGTCATAGCCCCCCAGTCAGGCGTGACGGCCAGAGAGACAGAGATAGCTCAAGCAAGGGCATTCGCATCTAAGCGCCACCTGGTGAATGACCCGTTCAGTAAAGACAACATTCGTCGTGCATTAAGACAAGCTGACACCAAGCAGGATTCACAAACTGAGTCTCAGCCGACCAGAAATCAAAAGCAGAAATCTACAATTAGCAAAAACAAGGAGCCCCAGTCGGCTAGGAATCAGAAGCCTAATAAGTCTGCTCCAGCTAAGCGTAAGGCAGACTCTCAGCCCCAGGTCTCGGCAAACGGCAGTCCTAGACTAGATGAACTAGCTCAAGCCAAAGCATTTGCAGCGCGTCAACGTAAACAGAGAAAAGACCCATTCAGCACACAAAATATCAATAAAGTACGTAAAAAACAGCAGAAACCACAGCAGAAAGCAGAGAAGCCCAAGCCAAATTTAGTTCAGAGTTTTATTCAGTCATTCAAGAAGAAACCTCCAGAGAACCAGTCATCTCCTGTCAAGCGACAATCAGGACCAGCTGAGGCAAGCCCTCGACTGACAGAGATAGAACAAGCACGGGCGTTTGCCGCCAAGAGAGATAAGGAGAGGAGGAAACCACCATCTCCTAAGCATACTCATTCACAACATAATCACCAACCTAAACTAGTGGCGCAGCAAGCCCCACCTGATGATCATCTAGAGAACGATCCACGTCATCAAGAGTTAGAACAAGCGAGACAAGCCTTCCTGAAGAGACAGGAAGGGGCAAGGTCATCACCCCCTGAGAGTAAGGCTGCAGAGAGGTGGAAAGCAGCTGTTAAGATGAGTAGGTCACGTGATCAGAGGTCATTAGGTCAGAATGAGCAGGCACAGCCAGAGTCATCTGGTGGTGGTCTGAAGTACCCACAATATAAGCAGGAGGCAGGAGGACCGAAGACAAACAAGGCTATGGAGATGAGGCGACAAGCGGCACTGAAAAAGACACAAAATGACCAGAATAAACCCTTTGTGAGGCCAGCTAGACAGGCGGGGCCTAAAGCGTCAGCATCTCAAGGTCAGGTGACCCCCAGACGACCTTCAAGGCTTGTTGGTGGTATGGCAGCTCCCGCTCCACAATCTACTAACAGACCTCAGCCTACCCCGCATAGACATGTGTCCACTGAACCTACCCCGCATAGACATCATCAGAGAAATCATAATAAAGAGCCCTCTCCTTCACCTCACCAACGCGAGCCATCACCTCAACCACGTGACCCATCACCTAAGCCACGTTCCTCGTCACGTGACCCGCCCCTGTCACGTGAGGACAGTGTGTACCAGCCAGTGCCCGTATCCCGTGGTAACAACAGGGTTGGTCCCAGTGATGGATACAGACATAAGCGGACCTTAAACCCTAGTAACAGGGTGGCAATGCTCCAAGCTGAGACCAGGGAACCACAGGGCACTAATCAGCCCGCTAGAGGGCGCTCACCACCTATTGAGAGCCCAGCTAGCCCGGAACCAGTGAGCAGGAAATCCCCGTCTGATGGGTACCGCACGCCATCACCACAGAGGCAGTACCGCTCCCCTACCCCACCACCACAATACCGTAGTCCATCACCAGATCGCTCGGCATCACCGACACGGCAATACAGAAGTCCATCCCCTACACGACATCAAACACCATCACCATACAGAAGCACACCAGGTACATCTAGCGAGTACAGGTGAATACATCCACACACATTGATTAGAATTTAAATATGCGTATTGATAAAATGACGCAACAATTTGCTTTAGCATAACTGCTGTAAATTCGAATGTGTTGTTTATTTTAGATATATATTGCTAACATACAGACTTAGTTACTCGGTAGAGAGTTTACCACCGGAATTCAGTACACTGTTACCAGATAAATTGCTAAACCCGCTAATAAAATTAACCACCATGAAGTTGTCGCTAGCTACTGTTAACCACAACATCAAGTGGGTAAAAAATATTCATATTTGTTTAATTTGAGACCAAAATTTGCAAATTAGCTAAGATGTTTAATCAACTAACAAAAACAAAGTTATACGGACTATAGCCGTGCTGAGCACCCAAAGGTATAAACCTCACTGTGTGATAATACAGCACAATAATGAGCTAAATTGAGAGTCACTGCAATTTTGCGATGTCTGGCGATCTTGCCTCCTATTCTCACACACTCTCTGCAGTTGTTTTCTCTCATACCACACTCTTTCTCTAGTTTGATCTGCAATGCAATTCAGTTATGTTTTGTGTGAGATATGAGAAGATACGACCTGTGTTCAATTTGTGTGTGATAATTCAGCACACATTTAATGAATAAGGTGTTTGCTTAAAAAATCACATTACATTCGACGACCCACAACTTAAAATGAGTAAAATTACTACCACCTGGAATTTCACTAAAACTTCCAACAACTTGAAAGGGGTAAATTACTCATAAGAATTTTACGCTCCTTAACACAAAGTGCCCAATATTCCACCACCAGAAATTAACTTTCCAATGACATCCTTTGAACCTGCCACCGCAGATAATCTGAACAAATGAATCCTTTCTCCTCAGGACAAATCCTGTGATCTGGAGCCATTGACTACCAAATTATTGAGATCTTGTCGAGATGTATTGCTAACTCCGATCACGAACTTTGTCAATTTGTCTTTGGAATCCGGCTCCTTCCCAGACGTTTTGAAAGTATCACACATCACAGCCTTATTAAAGAAACCATCACTGTCTAAGGATGACATGGAAAACAATAGACCAGTTTCGAAGCAAAATTTCATTACTAAAATAATTGAAAAATTATTTCAAATCTTATCTGGTCCAATATAGACAAAAAACAACATACCAAACCCCAATCAATCAGCATATAGATATCTTTATTCTACAGAAACAGCCTCGCTCAAAAATCAATGACATCTGTAAGAGCATAGACAGTGGTAAGACCACAACATTGGTCTTGTCTGACCTGTCCACAACCTTTGACACCTTGGACCATAGTAGTGTCATTGAACTCTTGTCCGGCTGGTTCGGTATTTCTGATAGTGCTCTAAGTTGGGTCCGCTCTTATCTAACAGATCAATTGCAAAGTGGTAAACTTCTGGAAAAACTTGGGGAACTGTTCACAACGGATTATGATGTCCTCCAGGACTCTTTCCTGGACTACTCTTATTCACGCTATATACAATGCCCCTAAGTAGTGTGATTATTAGGCATAACATCTGACATCATTTACATGCTGTCTTAGAAGTTTTTTCTTTTCATTTCATACGTTTTCATTTGAGACAACATATTTCCATTGTTTACTAACATAATGCACATTGCATTCACTATGACCTTTATCAAAATATGTGGTAATAAAACACTAGCCGTACACTCAAGGTGTTTATTATAAACACTAGCTGTACACTCAAGGTGTTTATTATAAACACTAGCCGTACACTCAAGGTGTTTATTATAAACAGCAGCCGTACACTCAAGGTGTTTATTAAAAACACTAGCCGTACACTCAAGGTGTTTATTATAAATACTAGCCGTACACTCAAGGTGTTTACTATAAACACCAGCCGTACACTCAAGGTGTTTATTACAAACACTAGCGGTACACTCAAGTGTTTATTATAAACACTAGCCGTACACTCAAGGTGTTTACTATAAACACCAGCCGTACACTCAAGGTGTTTGTTACAAACACTAGCGGTACACTCAAGGTGTTTATTATAAACACTAGCCGTACACTCAAGGTGTTTATTTCCCACACCTTCCAAACACCAGCCGTACACTCAAGGTGTTTATTATAAACACCAGCCGTACACTCAAGGTGTTTATTATAAACACTAGACGTACACTCAAGGTGTTTATTATAAACACCAGCCGTACACTCAAGGTGTTTATTATAAACACTAGCCGCACACTCAAGGTGTTCATTTCCCACACCTTCGAAACACCAGTCGTACACTCAAGGTGTTTATTATAAACACTAGCCGTACACTCAAGATGCTTATTATAAACACTAGCCGTACACTCAAGGTGTTTATTATAAACACTCGCCGTACACTCAAGGTGTTCATTATAAACACTAGGCGTACACTCAAGGTTTTTATTATCAATACTTGCCGTACACTCAAGGTGTTTATTTCCCACACCTTCCAAACACCAGCCGTACACTCAAGGTGTTTATTATAAACACTAGCCGTACACTCAAGGAGTTTATTATAAACACTAGCCGTACACTCGAATTTTCATTTCCCACACCTTCCAAACACCAGCCATACACTCAAGGTGTTTATTATAAACACCAGCCGTACACTCAAGGTGTTTATTAAAAACACTAGCCGTACACTCAAGGTTTTTATTATCAATACTTGCCGTACACTCAAGGTGTTTATTATAAACACTAGCCGTACACTCAAGGTGCTTATTATAAAAACCAGCCGTACACTCAAGGTGTTTATTATAAACACTAGCCGTACACTCAAGGTGCTTATTATAAACACCAGCCGTACACTCAAGGTATTTATTATAAATACTAGCCGTACACTCAAGGTGTTTATTATAAACACTAGCCGTACACTCAAGGTGTTTATTATAAACACCAGCCGTACATTCAAGGTGTTTATTTCCAACACCTTCCAAACATCAGCCGTACACTCAAGGTGTTATTATAAACACTAGCCGTACACTCAAGGTGCTTTTTATAAACACTATCCGTACACTCAAGGTGTTTATTATAAACACTCGCCGTACACTCAAGGTGTTTATTATAAACACTAGCCGTACACTCAAGGTGTTTATTATAAACACTCGCCGTACACTCAAGGTGTTTATTATAAACACTAGGCGTACACTCAAGGTGTTTATTTCCCACACCTTCCAAACACTAGTCGTACACTCAAGGTGTTTATTATAAACACTAGCCGTACACTCAAAGTGCTTATTGTAAACACTCGCCGTACACTCAAGGTGTTTATTAAAACACTAGGCGTACCCTCAAGGTGTTTATTTCTCACACCTTCCAAACACTAGCCGTACACTCAAGGTGTTTATTATAAACACTAGCCGTACACTCAAGGTGTTTATTATAAACACTAGCCGTACACTCAAGGTGCTTATTATAAACACTAGCCGTACACTCAAGGTGTTTATTATAAACACCAGCCGTACACTCAAGGTGTTTATTATAAACACTCGCCGTACACTCAAGTTGTTTATTATAAACACTAGCCGTACACTCAAGTTGTTTATTATAAACACTAGCCGTACACTCAAGGTGTTTATTATAAATACTAGCCGTACACTCAAGGTGTTTATTTCCCACACCTTCCAAACACTAGCCGTACACTCAAGGTGTTTATTATAAACACTAGCTGTACACTCAAGTTGCTTATTATAAACACTAGCCGTACATTCAAGTTGCTTATTATAAACACTAGCCGTACACTCAAGGTGTTTATTTCCCGCACCTTCCACCAAGTACATTGTTCTAACCTCAGTGCTTACCTTTCTTAGGGAAAGAGGTGACAGTGTGACACCTGTGTTCATGACAACTGGTCCCCATGACGACCAGAGGGAGGAGTCACCGGAACCAGTAAGTAACTAGACACAGTTTAACACTTGAAACGCTGAAATATTTAAATACAAACTATAGGGACCAAAGTGTTGTTTTCAATTTCCTGTCAACATAAATGTCTTAGTTAACTCTTTCATTTGAATACATATGTTATGATAATTATAATATAATTACTTTCATTGCGGGGATGGGCTGTTGACGTCAAAATCAAGCGTCTACAAACGTCAGATTCTGTAAGGGTAAATTTCATAGGCAACAGCCACTCTTTAAATCAAGTAATAAAGGTTCAAGTCAATCAGCCGGGTAATTGTGGTATAACTATGACATCAAACGATATTTCAAGTTTTATTTACTGTTAGAACTCTGAGATTATGAACTCAAATTTTCAGACACCTCAAAGTATGTCTCACTACCGCGATACACAACTTCGAGTTACTGAAAATTAGTAAAATATGTTGTAGTTAAAGGGACTAGCCCAGGCTAAAATCACCAAAAAATCAGTGATTTTATTTTGGCTTCTTAATATGACCATATGATGTAAACATGTCCACAGAATAGAACTGCAAAAGTTTTTTAATTTTTCTGCTGCGCATTCGCCAGTTAGGCTAGATATAGAGACAAAATTTCTGTATTTCTTGTTTTTGACATGGTTGTCAATAATTAGAAATCAGGAATTTCGTATCTATATCTAGCCTAACTGGTGAATGCGCAAAACAAAAATTAAAAAACGTTTGCAGTTCTAGTCTATGGCCATGTTTACATCATATGGTCATATTAAGAAGCCAAAATAAAATCACCGATTTTTTTATGCTTTTAGCCTGGGCCAGTCCCTTTAAGACAAAATTTATGTAATTTTCACAGATTTGAAACCAATTTAATTTTTAAAAGCTAGTTATATGTCGCCATTAAAATATAACAAAAAGACAATAATATAGTCGACATAAGCTAGGGATTACAATTATGTATGAAAACTTAGGCATCAAGTTATGTTTTTCGCTCACTCATAGACACAAATCAATATATAATTTGCTTTTTAACTATAATAATAACTATATACTGTCGAAGAGGTTCGATTACATTGACCTTTGAATTCTGTCAGGGTTTGAGGTGCTTACATTGCTGGATAAAAAAATATTAAAGTCCCGTTTTTCCCTTATGATTTCTTTACAGGAGGATAAATTCCATGATATTACATCTCAAAATGACATTCCAGACAACCCTGAGGATGACCTTGACATTAACACATCACGTGATCCATCAACATGGCCATTGTTCAAGTAGGTCTTATTTTAAGCACTTACAAGAGCAGAGATTACCTGGGCTGCTCATTGACGCTAATGTTTATGCTTTCATTTTATATTGTATTTCCACAAAAAATTAAAGATGATCTATGATCTACTCAGATATGACATTTCTCATGACTCAAAATGTTAATATATTCTAGTAATTGTCAATTATTTAATTTTATGATAGAGAGAGGATGGATGGAGAGGTGATTGCGTATCATTCAATTTGAGAGAGATGGTAGACGTCATTATATATTATATTTTTTTAAACAAGGGATAAATAGTGACCTCATTGTAGATAATTGTATTTTAGAGACAGGATAGATATTGACATACTTATATATTATTATTTTTGGTAAAGAGAGAATAGATAGTGACGTTATTATAAATAGCTTGCCTCTTGATGTCATTAGGTATTATTCTATGTTAGGATAAAGAGCGGGGAGCCCTGGGCTGCCTAGTGACATCATTAGGTATTATTCTATTTTAGGATAGAGAGAGGGGAGGCCCTGGCCTGCCTAGTGACGTCATTATGTCTTATTCTATTTCAGCATACAGAGGGGCGAGTCCTGTTCTGCCTAGTGACGTCATTATATACTATTCTATTTTAGGATAGAGAGAGGGGGAGCTCTGGTCTGCTTAATGAGGTCATTATGTAGTATTCTATTGTAAGATAGAGATAGGGGGATCTCTGGTCTGCTTAATGACGTCATTGTGTCTTATTCCATTGTAGGACAGAGAGAAGAGAGGCCCTGGCCTGCCTAGTGACGTCATTATATACTATTCTAAAGTAGGATAGAGAGAGGGGAGGCCATTGCCTGCCTAGTGACGTCATTATATACTATTCTAAAGTAGGATAGAGAGAGGGGAGGCCATGGCCTGCCTAGTGACGTCATTATATACTATTCTAAAGTGGGATAGAGAGAGGGGAGGCCATGGCATGCCTAGTGACGTTATTATATACTATTCTAAAGTAGGATAGAGAGAGAGGGGAGGCCATTGCCTGCCTAGTGACGTCATTATATCTTATTCCATTGTAGGATAGAGAGAGGGGAGGCCCTGGCTTGCCTCGTTCGCACCACACCAGGGACAGCCACACAGTTTAAGCGTGGCCTTCACCTCCATGGTGACGTCAGTGGCTCCAGACTACACAGTCTCCCTGAGCTGCCCTTTATGGAGTTTGACTCAGACGAGAGGATGCGCATAGCGCCGATGGAGTTCACCTGGAGACATCCAGCCATGCCTTCACCCTCTATGGTGGTAAGTATCTATTAGGTACTCCCACATAATGTACTGTACCCTGAGTTCACCTGGAGACATCCAGCCATGCCTTCACCCTCTATGGTGGTAAGTATCTATTAGGTACTCCCACATAATGTACTGTACCATGAGTTCACCTGGTGACATCCGGCCTTCACCATCTACGGTGGTAAGTATCTATTAAGTACTCCCACATGATGTACTGTACCTTGCGTTGAACTAGAGACATACAGTCTTCACTCAAGCTCTTCACCATCTATGGGGGTACGTATTTATTCACGCTTTCAGTACATGGGACGTCGCAACGACGGCCTAAATGGTGTACACTAAAGTACGCGGCCGCCACGACGGCCTAATACGTGGTCGCCACGACTGCCAAATCCTGAATTCTGAATCCTAAATCATACATTTGTGCCCAGTACTGGGGGGGGGGGGGGGGGCTTCACCCTCCATGGTGCTAAGTTTGAGCCCAGAAGAAACATAATACATTGTCCCAATGTTTGTCCAGCGTCGAAGCGATGGACCAACATTAAAACCACCTTAGTTCAATGCTCTCACCATACATGGTTGTAAGTTCAACCTCCATTTGAATACATATATTATGGGTCTAAGGCGATTATAAATATTTGACTCTTTTGCTGTGGAGATCGACTTCAGACGTCAATGGACGTCAGATTCTGACTCTTGAAGTCGAGACCCGAGCTGAAAGTAATACTATGTTTTATTTGCTGATTAAATCATAGTTATGGGAGTGACATCTACTGTGGCCCACAGATGACACCAACATTAATTCAAGCTCGGAAAACATTTACGCGATATGCTTGAAGACATTTATGTAAGTCCGCTTGAAAACGCCCAACGCATAAATGTTTCCGAACGTACATGAATGTTTTTAAGTATAGGCCTACTCATATAAATGTTTTTAAACATGCCTGCATCAATATTCTTTTAACTTGCATATATTTTTTCTGGAGATACATATATGGTTTTGAACTTAGGCTTTGGATAGCTATAGTCTGATTTTGTTGTAGCATACTCTGTTCATGTATTTCAGCACCCCATCTACCTATTGTTCCCAGTGAGGGCCGAGCTCTATAACGACACATTACAGCAGCTGATCTTCCTGTACACGACAGACATGGTTGAGTGGCGACTAACGGAGGCTAAGGTGACTCGACTACAGGTCGACCAACAGGTCAGTCCATCAACATATGCAAACGGTGCTCATTTGAGTGTGATATGGGAAAATACAGCACTTGAATAAGGTGTGAGCCTTCAGTCGACCACCTTTTTTATTGGACAATTGCTATATTTTCCATTATCATATGAAAAATGAACAACTTTTGCGACGAGCACTGTATTTTGGCATGTCGCGCGTACTTCCAAACGGTGTTCATTTGAATGCGATATGGGAAAATATAGCACTCGTGCAATGAATAAGGTGTGAGCAGAAGGACGGACAAACGAGTGCTTTATTTTGCCTTCTTGCACGAAGAGTGAACACATGAGATAACTGCCTTATATTGCTGTTCAACCTCTCAATTTTAATTCGATTTGCAGGCAATTTAGCAAGCAATATATTCTGGCAAATACGCTAAGGTTTTTTAGGAATATGTAGTTTAAACGTTAGTACATATAGCATATAGGAAATTGCTGCTTATGATGTCCATCTATATACCCATTAACTTCATTCAGTTTTAATCTCGAAATGTCATTACATTTCATTACATGTCGTAGTACTATAAAATATAGTTTGCCTAATTTCTTGGATATCTAATGAGCATTGGCAAAATCAGGTAAACAAGTGCGCCACAATGCAATATGATTTTTTGACCATATCAGGTATACGTCTGTCTGCATTTTTATATTAAATCTTATTTTTCTGTTAAATCAACGAAATGTGTGTTTAAACATCAAGATTTCTAAACGGTTAGTATCAAATTAAACAAATATGAGTAATTTCCACCACTTAAAGTTGTGTCTCGCTACCACGATCCACAACTTCAAGTGGGTGAATATTTAAATTATTGTATTTACTGGTATAAGTGTTCACACACTCAATACCGCGACAGATAATTTAAAATGGGTGAAAATCAGTGATATGCTTTAGATTTCATCCATCCTCACCATGCCCTATTTACAGGAGCATGATTGTGTTGATGTGCCCTGTTTGACCTGACCTATTTAGAAGAGTATGCTTTTGTTGAAGTTCCCAGTTTGACCTGAGCTGACCTATTTATAGGATTATGACTTTGTTGTGGTCCCCTGTCTGACTGACCTATTTACATGAGTATGACTTTGTTGAGGTGCCATGTTTGGCTTGACCTGACCTATTTACAGGAGTATGACTTTGTTGAGGTGCCCTTTCAAGAGGACTTTCAGTACATGTTGTTTGACATCAAGGCGAGATACTGGGAGGACAGCCGCACCGTGCCACTAGGTGGTGGTGAAGTAGAGTCTACCATGGAGCCAGGGGTCAAGGTCATGGCAGCCAAAAACACATTTGATGCCGCAGCGAAGGTGAAGGTCAGGGTAAGTGGTTATGTGGATACGTTTTCTGATTAAACCTTTCAATGCGGGGACCGTGTTTAACGTCTGAATCTGACGCCTGTACACAGAGACCGTCTTTAACATCTGAATCTGACGCCTGTACACGGGGACCGTCTTTAACGTCTGAATCTGACGCCTGTACACGGGGACCGTCATTAATGTCTGAATCTGACGCCTGTACACGGGGTCCGTCTTTAACGTCTGAATCTGACGCCTGTACACGGGGACCGTCTTTAACGTCTGAATGTGACGCCTGTACACGGGGACCGTCTTTAACGTCTGAATCTGACGCCTGTACACGGGGACCGTCTTTAACGTCTGAATGTGACGCCTGTACACGGGGACCGTCTTTAACGTCTGAATCTGACGCCTGTACACGGGGACCGTCTTTAACGTCTGAATCTGACGCCTGTACACGGGGACCGTCTTTAACGTCTGAATGTGACGCCTGTACACGGGGACCGTCTTTAATGTCTGAATGTGACGCCTGTACACGGGGACCGTCTTTAACGTCTGAATCTGACGCCTGTACACGGGGACCGTCTTTAACGTCTGAATGTGACGCCTGTACACGGGGACCGTCTTTAACGTCTGAATCTGACGCCTGTACACGGGGACCGTCTTTAACGTCTGAATGTGACGCCTGTACACGGGGACCATCTTTAACGTCTGAATCTGACGCCTGTACACGGGGACCGTCTTTAACATCTGAATCTGACGCCTGTACAGGGGGACCGTCTTTAACGTCTGAATCTGACGCCTGTACACGGGGACCGTCTTTAACGTCTGAATCTGACGCCTGTACACCGGGACCGTCTTTAACGTCTGAATGTGACGCCTGTACACTGGGACCGTCTTTAACGTCTGAATGTGACGCCTGTACACGGGGACCGTCTTTAACGTCTGAATCTGACGCCTGTACACGGGGACCGTCTTTAACATCTGAATCTGATGCCTGTACACGGGGACCGTCTTTAACGTCTGAATGTGACGCCTGTACACGGGGACCGTCTTTAACGTCTGAATCTGACGCCTGTACACGGGGACCGTCTTTAACGTCTGAATGTGACGCCTGTACACGGGGACCGTCTTTAACGTCTGAATCTGACGCCTGTACACGGGGACCGTCTTTAACATCTGAATCTGACGCCTGTACAGGGGGACCGTCTTTAACGTCTGAATCTGACGCCTGTACACGGGGACCGTCTTTAACGTCTGAATCTGACGCCTGTACACCGGGACCGTCTTTAACGTCTGAATGTGACGCCTGTACACTGGGACCGTCTTTAACGTCTGAATGTGACGCCTGTACACGGGGACCGTCTTTAACGTCTGAATCTGACGCCTGTACACGGGGACCGTCTTTAACGTCTGAATCTGACGCCTGTACACGGGGACCGTCTTTAACGTCTGAATCTGACGCCTGTACACGGGGACCGTGTTTACCGTCAGAATGTGACGCCTGTACACGGGGACCGACTTTAACGTCTGAATCTGACGCCTGTACACGGGGACCGTCTTTAACGTCTGAATCTGACGCCTGTACACGGGGACCGTCTTCAACGTCTGAATCTGACGCCTGTACACGGGAACCGTCTTTACCGTCAGAATGTGACGCCTGTACACGGGGACCGACTTTAACGTCTGAATCTGATGCCTGTACACGGGGACTGTCTTTAACGTCTGAATCTGATGCCTGTACACGGGGACTGTCTTTAACGTCTGAATATGACGCCTGTACACGGGGACCGTCTTTAACGTCTGAATGTGACGCCTGTACACGGCGACCGTCTTTAACGTCTGAATGTGACGCCTGTACAAGGGGAGCGTCTTTAACGTCTGAATGTGACGCCTGTACACGGGGACCGTCTTTAACGTCTGAATGTGACGCCTGTACACGTGGACCGTCTTTAACGTCTGAATCTGACGCCTGTACACGGGGACCGTCTTTAACGTTTGAATCTGACGCCTGTACACGGGGACTATCTTTAACGTCTGAATGTGACGCCTGTACACGGGGACCGTCTTTAACGTCTGAATCTGACGCCTGTACACGGGGACCGTCTTTAACGTTTGAATCTGACGCCTGTACACGGGGACCATCTTTAACGTCTGAATGTGACGCCTGTACACGGGGACCGTCTTCAACGTCTGAATCTGACGCCTGTACACGGGGACCGTCTTTAACGTCTGAATCTGACGCCTGTACACGGGGATCGTCTTTAACGTCTGAATCTGACGCCTGTACACGGGGACCATCTTTAACGTCTAAATGTGACGCCTGTACACGGGGACCGTCTTTAACGTCTGAATGTGACGCCTGTACAGGCCAGATTCTGACGTCTGAAGACAGTCTCCGCATGGATTAAAACTATATAATGGAAAATTGAAATAAAACCTTTGGTCTCTATTATTTATTCGAAAATATTTCAGCGTTGAAGTGGTTAACGCCCCGGTCTGAGCTCTGATCTCAGCTATAATAGTAACAAATTGTATTGTACAGCAGCATTCCAGCTATAGCAGTACCAACTATTGTATAACATATTGAGCCTTGACATGAATGAGACTTAGCTGTGACGTAGTTTGTCCCCTTAGATATGAAATGGTGTGGCTGCTGTTTTAACGTTGGTACAACGTCGTAGACGTTGGACCGACGTTAATCCAACACCGTTTTATAGCTAAAAGGGCTGTATCTTACCACCACTGGCCAGACGGACCCCCCCCCCCCCCAACACACACACTTTATGTATATAATTATATTGTATTAATGTTTTATATTTTTCACAGATTGAGCCACTTGACATGAATGAAACAGAGCTATCACGCCTCTTACCTCCACCAGCCACCATCCAAGCTGTAGCCGTTAGCCCGGTCATTAAGGTAACATCTTATTGTGATACTCATTTACTTATATTTTCTTACTTCTACTATTTCCTACTTTTTGTTGTTCTGGATACTGCTCTATTGTGATATTGTGATAACATATGAGGAAGAGTGGCCACCATACAAGCCGTAGCCGTCACTTCTGTTATTAAGGTAACACATTATTGTGATCTGTACTTTATTTTGAGGTCGGAACTGCGGCCGCAATTCACACCTCAAAGTGAATTAAAATTACCACAATTCACGCCTCAAAGTGAATGAAAATAACCGCAATTCGCGCCTCGAAGTGAATGAAAATAACCGCAATTTACACCTTAATGTGAATGAAAATAACCGCAATTCTTGCCTCAAAGTGAATGAGCATTACCGCAATTCACAGCTCAAAGTGAATGAAAATTACCGCAACTCACGCCTCGAAGTGAATAAATTACCGCGATTCACGCCTCGAAGTGAAGGAAAATTACCGCATTTTACTCCTCAAAGTGAATGAAGATATAATATATGGAGTGATAATATAATGATGACAGATTCTTAAAATGTATTTTTTACAACTATATGTATGAAATTTGAAATTATGAAGGCTAGATTGTCAATTTATATTTATCTTTAGCTTGAAATGGCTGCATTTTAATTATCACAGGTCACCTCCAGCCTGCCTACCAGACGACCTTTGACCCTGTATGTACCCAGACCAGGCACATGCGCAATGGGCAGCACAAGACTGGGTATCAGATGTCGACTTCACGGTATATGTTTTTTTCATTTAACACCTATATGGATTAGGCCTGTATATTTTTCTTGGCTTAGTCCTACAGGTTTTGATCCTCTACAAGCCATTAATTTCTGTCTCGACTTGTAGTGGAAGAAGATGACTTAAAATGCGTGGGAAAGAGTTCAAATTGTATAAACCCAATAGATGAATTAGATTGTTTTTTAAGTAGAAAAATGACATGTGTATTTTTTCAGAGTTACGGTCTGTACGAGTGATGTTATTCAGCAAGGAGAAGATGGTGACGAGATATCAGACTGAGGGCGCCCTCACACGGGAACTGGCGGGGCAGCTAGAATTCCAAGTTAAAATATGGAGACCTGGGTAAGTATCGTGACATAAATCTGGACTCCTGGGTAAGTCACGTGACATAAATCTAGATTTCTGGGTAAATCATGTGACATAAATATAGACTCCTGGGTAAGTCATGTGACATAAATCTAGACTTCTGGGTGAGTCACGTGACATAAATGTAGACTTCCGGGTAAATCATGTGATACAAATCTAGACCTCTGGGTAAGTCATGTGACATAAATTTAGACTTATGAGTAAATCATGTGATATAAATGAAGATTTCTGGGTAAATCACGTGACATCAATCTAGACTCCTGATTGATTGATTGATTGATTGATTGATTGATTGATTGATTGATTGATTGACTGATTGACTGATTGATTGATTGATTGATTGATTGATTGATTGATTGATTGATTGATTGATTGATTGATTGATTGATTAATTGATTGATTGATTGATTGATTGATTGATTGATTGATTGATAGATTGATTGATTGATTGATTGATTGATTGATTGATTGATTGATTGATTGATTGATTGATTGATTGATTGATTGATTGATTGATTGATTGAAGATGGAAGTAGGCGCATTGAATGATGTATACGTCCAGCAATATATTGATTAATTGATTAATTAATTCGTCAATTGATTAATTGTTTGAACTATATTCACTAATTGATTGCTTCATTTATAGTTAGTGTCGACCATCTTGTATTTTTGCTTTTATTGTGTTACCGAGGTTGCTGTTATTTTCAAGTAATGGCGGCCATCTTGTATTTTTGCTTTTATTGTGTTACAGAGGTTAATGTTATTTTTAAGTAATGGCGGCCATCTTGTATCTTTGCTTTTATTGTGTTACAAAGGTTACTGTTATTTTGAAGTGATGGCGGCAATCTTGTGTTTTTTGCTTTTATTGTGTTACAGAGGTTGCTGTTATTGTGTAGTGATGGTGGCCATCTTGTATTTCACTTTCATTGTTACAGAGGTTGCTGTTATTGTGTAGTTGGTGGCGGCCATCTTGTATTTGACTTTATTGTTACAGAGGTTGCTGTTATTGTGTAGTGATGGCGGCCATCTTGTATTTTACTTTTATTGCTACAGATGTTGCTTCTATTGTGTAGTGATGGTGGCCATCTTGTATTTTACTTTTATTGTTACAGAGGTTGCTGTTATTGTGTAGTGGTGGCGGTCATCTTGTATTTTACTTTATTGTTACAGAGGTTGCTGTTATTGTGTAGTGATGGCGGCCATCTTGTATTTTACTTTTATTGTTACAGAGGTTGTTGTTATTGTGTAGTGATGGCGGCCATCTTGTATTTTTGTTTTTCTTATGCTACAGAGGTTAATGTTATTTTTAAGTAATGGCGGCCATCTTGTATCTTTGCTTTTATTGTGTTACAAAGGTTACTGTTATTTTGAAGTGATGGCGGCAATCTTGTGTTTTTTGCTTTTATTGTGTTACAGAGGTTGCTGTTATTGTGTTGTTATGGCGGTCATCTTGTATTTTGCTTTATTGTTACAGAGGTTGCTGTTATTGCGTAGTGATGGTGGCCATCTTGTATTTTACTTTCATTGTTACAGAAGTTGCTTTTATTGTGTAGTGGTGGCGGCCATCTTGTATTTGACTTTATTGTTACAGAGGTTGCTGTTATTGTGTAGTGATGGCGGCCATCTTGTATTTTACTTTTTTGTGTTGCAGAGGTTGCTGTTATTGTGCAGTGATGACGGCCATCTTGTATTTTACTTTTTGTGTTGCAGAGGTTGCTGTTATTGTGCAGTGATGACGGCCATCTTGTATTTTACTTTTATTGCTACAGAGGCTGCTTTTATTGTGTAGTGATGGTGGCCATCTTGTATTTTACTTTTATTGTTACAGAGGTTACTGTTATTGTGTAGTGGTGGCGGTCATCTTGTATTTACTTTATTGTTACAGAGGTTGCTGTTATTGTGTAGTGATGGCGGCCATCTTGTATTTTACTTTTATTGTTACAGAGGTTGTTGTTATTGTGTAGTGTTGGCCGCCATATTATATTTTACTTTTATTGTAACATAGGTTGCTGTTATTGTGTAGTGTTGGCAGCCATATTATATTATATTTTTATTGTTACATAGGTTGCTGTTATTGTGTAGTGTTGGCCGCCATATTATATTTTATTTTTATTGTTACAGAGGTTGTTGTTATTGTGTAGTGTTGGTGATGGAGTCCATATTGTATTTTACTTTTGTTGTTACAAAGGATGCTGTTATTTTGTGGTGATGGCGGCCATCTTGTATTTTACTTTTATTGTTACAGAGATTGCTGTTATTGTGTAGTGATGGCAGCCATCTTGTATTTTACTTTTATTGTTACAGATGTTGCTGTTATTGTGTAGTGATGGCGGCCATCTTGTATTTTACTTTTATTGCTACAGAGGTTGCTGTTATTGTGTAGTGATGGTGGACATCTTGTATTTTACTTTTATTGTTACAAAGTTTGCTGTTATTGTGTAGTGATGGCGGCCATCTTGTATTTTACTTTTATTGTTACAGATGTTGCTGTTATTGTGTAGTGATGGCGGCCATCCTGTATTTTACTTTTATTGCTACAGAGGTTGCTGTTATTGTGTAGTGATTGTGGCCATCTTGTATTTTACTTTTTGTGTTACATAAGTTGCTGTCATTGTGTATAGTAAAAATCACTTTAAATCTGTCATTTTTGCGTTGCGTGCTTTTCGCTGATCACTCACTCAATTTTAATCCGATTGTCATGAAATTTGGCAAGCATTATTTTCTTGTCTTACGGCAACTTCCCTAAAAATTTCAATAAAAAATATTATGTAGTTTAAAAGTTAGACCATTTGACATGTAGTAATTTTGAATTATGACGCTCCTCTATCAACCCATTGATTTGATTCAGCTTTATTCTCGAAATTCTACTATGGTTCAACTTTTGAAATACCATCTTACCATCTTGTATTTTACTTTTATTGTTACACGTTGTTTTTGTTGTAATTGTGTGGTGATCACTGATGGCGGCCATCTTGTATTTTGCTTTTTGTGTTACAGAGGCTGCTGTTATTGTGTAGTGATGATGGAAGGACAAGAACCTGTGAGTAACATTATATAATATAATATGATCTTAGCCGTAACCGGGAAATTAAATATTTTTTTTATTTTACCCACTTTAAGTTGTGTCTCGCTACTTCGACCTACAACTTCAAGTAGGTGAAAAATATTAATATTTCCTTTATTTGAGATCAAACATTTGCAAATCTTCTTGTTTAACTCATTTCATTCCCAATACCATTTGATTTGATTTGATTTGATTTGATTGATCTTCTAGGAAAACGGATTACAAACGAAAATAGTCGTGCTATGAGGGCGGAGATCGACATTTAAACTCAGATTTTGACGTCTAAAATCGATCCCAGCTGAAATAGTTTAAAAATGTAATGATCGTAGACCCATAACATAGGCATTCAAATGAAGCAGAAATAGCTAACTAAGACATGTATGATGATTTAAAATTAAAAATAAACCTTCCATGGTTTATACAAACATAATTCACGTTGTAATAAGGGTTAAAGGGTTACATTTGATTATGATTATCAGCCTGTTCACGTATGATCCTCGTCTTTTAACACCTTAGTGAATATGATTATCAGCCTGTTCACATATGATCTTTGTTCTTTAATCCCTTAGTGAATATGATTATCAGCCTGTTCACATATGATCTTTGTTCTTTAATCCCTTAGTGAATATGATTATCAGCCTGTTCACATATGATTTTTGTTCTTTAATCCCTTAGTGAATATGATTATCAGCCTGTTCACATATGATCTTTGTTCTTTAATCCCTTAGTGAATATGATTATCAGCCTGTTCACATATGATCTTTGTTCTTTAATCCCTTAGTGAATATGATTATCAGCCTGTTCACATATGATCTTTATTCTTTAATCCCTTAGTGAATTGGCAGGTAACATATTTCATTCATTACAACATTCACTATTACAAATTGTTGACGAAACAGACACACAAATTTTATGAAAATCATCCAAATTGAAGAGTTATTTATTGAGAGTTTCATCCACTAACATCTTTTATCAATTTCGGTTTACATTTTAACATTTAACCGTTTCTCTGCTAAGCATGACCATAGTCGCTTTTAATCCCTTTTTCAGCTGATTAAATTAAATCACTGTTATTGGGAACGAAATGACCCTTTGAACATAAAGATTTGGGAATATTTGGTTTTCTAATTATACTATAACGAGGAATTTCCCCTCACTTGGGTAGTTGTGAGTCGCGGCGATGAACAACTTCAAGTGAGTGAAAAAAGCACAACATATTTAGATATTTTGTATTATTTCAATTGTATTTATTGCTTTGCACGAGGAATTTCGTCATCCATAAAATTAATTGGTGTGGCCTAATCTTCTTAAAATAAGTATTTTGCTATCAACATATTTTTTCAATTCTAGTGTATATTTTTATATTTAATTTACTTGAAAGGGTAGATACGGGTGGACCCAGTAGGACGGGATAGACATGGCTCACATATTGTGACGTTATATTGTATTGATATGGTATTTTGTCATGTTAACAATGACATTCTGTGGCAGGCTGTAAGCGGTTTATCTCGTCTGCTTATATTGTATACGTTACTTTCCTAGAGCTCTCCAGTCAGGAGATCGCTTATAAGGATAATGCATGTTATTGTGAGGTTGTTTATTATAATGTATGTTATTTTCCTAGAGTTCCCCAGTCATGAGATCACCTATTATGGAAGAAACACCAGGAAAAAGTGACGGTTAGTAACAGAAATAATATGTGCATTTATTTAACATATATCACCTGACGATGGAATTAAATACGATAATTATTTCAACTTTTAACATATAGTAATTATAATCGTATTACTGTAGTATATTTTGTTAGGGTTCGTCTGACATGTTTTAATTAAATTATTTTGATACAATGCGCAGCCATCCAAAAAAATCATCACTTCTTGACTTTCAATTAGCTATATTAGCCCTTGTGTGTTTTATAAATCCGACAATTTTCATTCACTGTGAGGCGGCCTCACAGTGATAATATGAATACATTTTCTGAGCAATTCAATTTAATATTTCAGTCGATCGAAGTTGTGTCTCGCCGCCGCGACACACAACCTCAATTGACTGGAAATGTATGTGATGTGTGCAGTTTATGTCCCAATATCAGTGTTTCAAGATTGAAGGCGTAAACTTGACCCTTTAAACCCCCACGATTCATCAAAGCATCATTTTGAATCTCTGAAAATTGACTTGATTTCCTACACCTAGGTGTTCTAGAAATTATATTTTCATGGAACTGCTTAAGTAAAAACGATATTTTTTTTTCATTTGTCTGCCACTTCAATTCATCTTCATCCGCTACAATTGAGAATTGCGCCAGTAATTCGCGGCTTGTAGTGGATGAAGATAAGAATGGTAAATTCAGGCTTGAAAGGTTAACTGCTGTAGTGTAGTCACATCAGTGCCCTAGGGTTTAAATGGTCATGATTTTTGTTTTGACAGATTTCTTGGTGTCTGGGATCATGAAGGATTTGTCACTGGAGACGGATGATGACGTCACCATTATCAGGTCACTGGGGCGCCGCCTACTGAATGTCAGCAGTACTGATGACCTGATTCGTCAGAACGATGGTGATCCGGAGCTAATGATGTACAAGATGCTTAAAAGATGGAGGTCACAACACCGTAAGACGGACGACAGAACACTGGTAAGTTAAGATGGAGGTCATAACACCGTAATTTGTCTGAAAAATAGAGCTCAACATTTACTGTAGATCTGGTAGTATTCGTGTAGTTTTAATTTTCGCAAATTTCGCGAGGACAAACACGCGAATTCAAGAATTTTGCAAAAAATATTATTATAATAGAGCTACTAATGGAAATTGCCGAATTCTAAAGTTTCAAAATTACAAATTCGCGAAAATTTAAACACGCGAAAATCATCGGACCTACAGTATCACATGACATCACAACGAAATGTCCGTTTACATTTTTAATTAACAGTTATTTAATTATTTTTACTCACCTGAAGTTGTCTCTCGCAGACGCTTTTCACAAGTTCAAGTGAGTTGAATTATTCCGATTGACAAAATGGAAGTCTGCGATAATTATATATATACCGGCCTATTATATATATGCATGTTTATAGTCTTATAACTGAACTAATGAATAAAATAAAATTATGACATTGTCAAGAACTATTATTGTTTTTTTCAAAAATACATTGTGATTGTGTCGAAATTTTTTGGCGGCCATCTTGGATTTTTCAAACATGTCAAGTGTCTCCTGAGCAAAACGACAACACTCTTGAAGTGTAGTGTCTATGTGTGTGTGGGGGGGGGGGGGAGGGGGTTGGGGGTGCATGGGGACCTATTGTGCCCCATGGACATCTGTATTTGCTTTCTTCGTAGACTCGACAGTTAATTCGTAACTTGAGAGAAGCAGGTATGGTGAGACAGGCAGCCATCTTACAGGAGCGATACAGAGATCACGTGACGGCGGATGAAGGTCAGTAGGCCAGGTGACATCAACAAAAAATAGGCTAAAAAATAGTAGTTAAAAACATGTAGTTATCAGTTTAATATAACAATTAAACTATATTTAGGAGGGTAACTATTGTCGCAGTCACAACTTGTGGTGCATGTTTTTTACCAATTTCTCAGTCAATTCTTAACCGATTTCCATTAAATTTTACAAGCACTAGATTCTAGTTGTGACGGCGACAATACTCGCCGTCAAATTAAAAATGATCAACCATGATTTCCGGCGATTTTTCCGTCAATTCCAAACCGATTTGCTGCAAATTTTGCATATGCCATTTTTTATTTAAATCCTAACAAGCCTAATTGCGTAATATTTTATGGCATATTTAAAAAGTGACATGTAGTAAATTTAAATTACGACGTCCCTCTATAGCCCCATTAAGCTAATTCTAGAATGTTATTACATGGTAATTGGTCTAACTTTTGAAATATTAAATATTATTTTTCGATTTTCTTACCGCTGCTAGGAATGTATTTTAATAGAAAGAGGCCTTTTCAAAATTTCAAGGAAATCGGATGAAAATTGACGGAGAAATCTCCGAAAATCATGCAATCCTGGTTGATAATTTTTTATTTGACGGTGTGTATATAGTTGAACGAATCTTGTCTGCCACGAGAACCCCTTAAAAGTAACAACCACCACCCACAAAATATATACATAATCAACAAGAGTAATCATTCCTCATTTCGCACAATAACGTTCAGTTAGGTCTGAGTGGTTGATATAAAATAAGCCACGTCACGTATGCTACAGGGGCCGATCCAGAACATTTAAAAAAGGGGGGTGCGATTGAAATAAATATATAAGGGGTTTGACACTCTAAACTCACTAGGGTAGTGCCTAAAGCTGAGGCACTACCCTAGTAAATTGAGAGTGTCAAATAACGATATTTTATGAAATTAGTTCAATGTTGAGGCAAATTAGATTTGTAAAGTTAGTGGGGCTAGGACCCCCAGACCATGGATCCGCCACTGGAAAAAGTTATTTACAGATAGAAGCCGAAATCTGTGACTATCAAAATATCAGGGGGGATGTTGTGTAAACGTTACTCTTTAACCTGGATAAGCATTCATCACCTCGGAAGTCCCCGGAGACTATTACCACGCGAAACAGCCACACATAGTGCTCTCTATGATAAATGGGTCATAATTGATGACAAGCAAAAGAAATAGATGGGTCATAGATTTAAAATATCCTTCATGGTGTTGAAAGGGTGTATCTCCCACTTTACTAAGATACACCATTTCAATTCGACTGTAGAAATATAATTCTTTTAAAACATCGTGTTTTTTTCAGGAAATAAGATGCTGGCCATATTCAATGAAATCAAGTCATGCCCCGCTGTTCTCATCAACTGGAAACTATTGGCTAAAAACCTCGGATTGAACGACTGGGAGATACGGGCTGTACAGTTGGAACGTCCGGAGCTTCGCCGCAGATGTTCCAGTATGCTGAAGAAGGCGTTTGAGAAGCATAGATCTCAGGAGGTGTATTATCGCGGAATCCTGCTGCGGTATATACAGGCCCTGGAGCTCAGTGGGTGCCCGAGAATAGCAGGTAAGACCAGGCCCTAGAGCTTAGTGGGTGTCCGAGAATAGGAGGTAAAAACAGGTCCTAGAGCTCAGTGGGTGCCCGAGAATAGCAGGTAAAAACAGGTCCTAGAGCTTAGAGGGTGCGCGAGAATAGCAGGTAATATCAGGCCCTAGAGCTTAGTGGGTGCCCGAGAATAGCAGGTAATATCAGGCCCTGGAGCTCAGTGGGTGTCCGAGAATAGCAGGTAAAAACAGGTTCTAGAGCTCAGAGGGTGCCCGAGAATAGCAGGTAATATCAGGCCCTAGAGCTTAGTGGGTGTCCGAGAATAGCAGGTAAAAACAGGTCCTAGAGCTCAGAGGGTGCCCGAGAATAGCAGGTAATATCAGGCCCTAGAGCTCAGTGGGTGTCCGAGAATAGCAGGTAAAAACAGGTCCTAGAGCTCAGAGGGTGCCCGAGAATAGCAGGTAATATCAGGCCCTAGAGCTCAGTGGGTGCCCGAGAATAGCAGGTAAGACCAGGCCCTAGAGCTTAGTGGGAATGTTTTTCTTCGATTGTAACTCCGAGTATATGGTACTAACTAGGTCGTGAGTGAAATGGTATGAAATAAACAATATAGTGAATTAAAATAAGCCGTAATGTTTTTTGTGCGAGGGCCATATAGGTAATAAATCTCTAGTTAATTAAATAAACTTTAATGTTATTGTGTGAGTGCCATGTCCTGCGTGAATGGCACACATAATTATTATCTGTAATTGTTATTGTTATTACATCACTAAGTCTGCAACACTCGATAATATGGATGGTTCTGATGCTATACTTTGTTGGCAGTCGACGAACCACAATGTCTGACTTTTATTAGTATGTATATATTGTGTTTCGGTAGTAGTACTGTTATTACGTTGTTAAGTTTACACCACTAGTCAATATCAGGGAATCTCCGAGTTCATAGCGACTGTGCTTGCATGGTCACATGGCTCAGAGCTACCTGTTTCGCGGATTGCCACATTAATTGTACTGCTTTATATTATATATACATATACATATATTTTAAATACCATATAATTTTTACCATTGTCTTATTTCATACTCCAGTTACTGTAGCATAATTATGCACTTGTATATAGTTTTGGTTTCTACGCTTTCCAGAGTGTCTTTTTTGCTACTATATATAATTAGTATGTTATACATAGTAGCTATGTTATCTCTGGTTTTGGTGCGGGAAACAAAATGATAGACCCCCATGTTATCTTGGCTATGCCTTTTAATTTTATTTTAAGAAGTAGTCATTTATATTACCGAAATACCCAGTTTTTATTATGGCAATGCCACCTAACATGATTTTTGTTGTTTATCATACCATGTATATTGTCATTTATGATTTTAACAAACTAACATTCTTGTATATACATGTACATATATCTCTCTTATCACTATGACAAATAAGTCTATAATGACTTTTATTTCTGTCAATAAAATATCTGTCTGTCTGTCTGTCTGGTGCCCAAGAATACCAGGTAAGACTAGGCCCTGGAGCTCAGTGGGTGCCCGAGAATAGTAGGTAATATCAGGCCCTGGAGCTCAATGGGTGCCCGAGAATAGCAGGTAAGACTAGGCCTTGGAGCTCAGTGGGTGCCCGAGAATAGCAGGTAAGACTAGACCCTAGAGCTCAGTGGGTGTCCGAGAATAGCAGGTAAGACTAGACCCTAGAGGTCAGTGGGTGCGCGAGAGTAGCAGGTAAAAACATGCCCTAGAGATCAGTGGGTGTCCGAGAATAGCAGGTAAGACCAGGCCCTAGAGCTCAGTGGGTGCCCGAGAATAGCAGGTAAAAACAGGTTCTGGAGCTCAGTGGGTGCGCGAGAATAGCAGGTAAAAACAGGTCCTGGAGCTTAGTGGGTGCTCAAGAATAGCAGGTAAGACCAGGCCCTAGAGGTCAGTGGGTGCGCGAGAATAGCAGGTAAGACCGGGCCCTGGAGCTCAGTGGGTGCTCAAGAATAGCAGGTAAGACCAGGCCCTAGAGCTTAGGGTGTGTTTGAGAATAGCAGGTAATGCCAGACCCTGTGGTTTAGGGTGCGGCTGAGAATAGCAGGTAATGCCAGGCCCTGGGGCTTAGGGTGTGACTGAGAATATAAGGTAATACCAGGCCCTGGGGCTTAATGGGTTGCCGAGAATAACAGGAAATGGGGCCTTTTGTACAGCAGTATAATGACGGGGGTATTATAGTAAATATCTGACTTTAAAATTTTAACAATTTTTTCTGCAAAAAAGGGGCTTAATATTTTGAAACTATTTACATATATCCAGATAAAGATACAAAGTGATAAACCAATATGTTCTTGGGGCGGGGGGAGGCGCACAGGGGGGTGCAACAAATTCTGGATTAAGTTCTCAGTATCAGCCCCAGGACAATAAGAATAGACTTGAATAGCGACACCTTGTGGTATGTAGATTTTAATGGTAACTTATCACATCCTGGGCAAAGACCTACTTCCTATTGTGATTTATCACATCCTGGGCAAAGACCTACTTCCTATTGTGATTTATCTCAACCTGGTCAATGAGTGGGTTTCTTATTGAGGCTTCTGCTATTTTCGTTTAATTTACTTTAATCAGAATATGTCATGTGCCTTCTCTCCAATCATACAATGAAATATAGTCTTTCTGACTATTTAATATTTTTAATTAAATAATATGAAATGAAAGTATTGACAATATAGAAATACTAATCGAACTGTCTGTTTTTTTAATTGAAAGTCCGTAAAGCGATTTCTTATAATCGATTGCTTTTAATTTAAGAAATGTTTCTTTTTAATTTTGGATATTTTTGTTCGTTTTTTCGTTGACAGCTTCCATAGAGAGGAGACATCTGGAGAAATTCTACCTTAAATCTGACCAGTAGAGCCACCTGGTGAATGATAGTATAGGATTACTCTATGCTCATGTCAGACACGACACAGGATTCTAAACCCCGACAAAAGAAAGAGTGGTTCAGGCTGTCACATGACCAGATCAGTCAATCACCGCCGTCATTCAGTTGTTATTTAAATTAAAGGGTAGTGTAACATACTTCAGACATACAAGCCCAAGCAAGGGTAATTGCTATCTTAATAAGTGAAGAGTTTGGTTTGGATTTTGCAGAGCATTATTGGCCGTTATATTCTGCCCAATATCTGCTACCTGGTGAATAATGGCAACGACACGCTGCTTTCAGTGGCTCAAGTCATAGTATTATGGCATATAATACTACTGCTACTTATCCTTACCCAGCAATGTTGGGCCAGCGTCAAAGACGGGGGACCAACATCCAACATTGAAACAGCATTGGGTGATTGCCTCGTGTTTGCTGGGTACACGACATCATGTATACTGAGAGTGCCTGATATATGGAGCACGTGTTGTGATAAATAATTTCGCACGTGAGACATTTGTTTACGTGAACAGTGCTTAGCTTAATCCTAATCAGTTTTATTTCGCACGTGCATAATAAATAAAATAATAATTCAGAGGCAAATCTCTGCAAACAGAATCAGATGGGTGGAGTAACACTAACTGGAGTACTTAACAGTGAACTACTCACGCCTGAGGATATCTTAATGATGCCTTAATGGTGCCTTAATGGTGCCTTAATGGTGCCTTAATGACATTGATGGAATACTTCACAATGAACTACTCACGACTGAGGATACCTTAATGATGCCTTAATGATACCTTAATGATGCCTTAATGGTGCCTTAATGGTGCCTTAATGACATTGGTGGAATACTTCACAATGAACTACTTAAGGCTGAGGATACCTTAATGGTGCCTTAATGGTGCCTTAATGACATTGGTGGAATACTTCACAATGAACTACTTAAGGCTGAGGATACCTTAATGATGCCTTAATGATACCTTAATGATGCCTTAGTGATGCCTTAATGGTGCCTTAATGGCATTGGTGGAATAATTCACAATGAACTACTTAGACCAACGGCTGAGGATACCTTAATGATGCCTTAGTGATGCCTTAATGGTGCCTTAATAGTGCCTTAATGACATTGGTAGAATACTTCACAATGAACTACTTACGTCTGAGGATAATGAAACCTAATGATACCTTACTAATCGCGATACTGATGGGTAACTCAACATATAACGCCGCATACACTTAATCTTATCTGCCTATTATTTCAAGTGAAATCTCGTTATTATTGATTTTATTCGTATTGGTATTATAGTTTTAACTACGCCCCCCCCCCCCTCCCCCGGTAAGTGATAATCATTTTCATTGTACAGCTGCTCGCTTGTCCGTCAAAGAAGCTTTAGTGAAGAAATGAAAATGTATTGATCAGCTAGACCAGCATATGTCTAGATTGATTATGTACATATGTAAAAAATAGTTACCCGTGTATCTAAACCAATGCTGGTTTGATGCTGGGTCAGTGTCAGCAATAGTTGAACGTTGGTAAACCCTTAAAGCGCCGAATTTTGTAATGAAAACCTTGGAAGCCAATTTTTTTTTCAATTTGAAATCATCATAAATGTCTTAGTTAGCTTTTTCTGATTCATTTGAATACCTATGTTATGGGTCTACGGCCATTAGATATATTGTAATTCTTGCAGTGTGGAGATTTTATTCGTCAGAATCTGACGTCTACAGGCGTCAGATTCTGACGACTAAAGTCGATCCTCGCGCTGTAAGAATTAATATGCTGATTACCATGATTAAATTACAGTTATTGAAATGTGTGTTTAAAATTCAGGAATTGCAAATGTTTTGTCTCAAAATAAACAAATATGAGTCATTTTCAACCACTTGAAGTTGTGGATCGCGACAGCGAGGCAAAACTATAAGTGGCAGAACATTTAAGTCAAGTAACTCAGAAGCGTACTCTGCCCCATCAACCCTTAAAGCGCTGAATTAATTTGTAAAAAAAACCCATCGCGACCAAAGGGTCTTTTTCAATTTGAAATCATCATAAATGTCTTAGTTGGCTCTTTCCGATTCATTTGAATACCTATGGTCTGGGTCTACGACCATTAGAAATATTTTTTCTTTCACAGCGCGGGGATCGACTTTAGTCGTCAGAATCTGACGTCTGTAGACGTCAGATTCTGACGACTAAAGTCGATCGTCGCTCTGTAAGAGTTTACTATTAATGAAATATACTAAGAGGAACTCTTATGATTAAAGAATATTGTTTTTATATAATTCAAGAAGAAAGATAGATTTCTCTCTCATACTAATAAAAAACAGCATGAGTGCGAAAACACTGGTTATTATTGAATAAAAGTATCTTATTTATTCATGTGTTTTTCAATAGCATACTTTAAGGAGAACTTGTATATTATATATTGTTTACTTGAATGTTGAAGGAATACTCGAAATTGATCTCTTTTTCATATCAATGGAATACTGGTTATAATTGAATACATTGTGTTTTTTTTCATGAGAAATTACAAAATGAACACTGGTATACAACAATATCTTACTGTCGTATTTATTTTGATAAAATTTCGTCAATTTATGTTACAGTGTGTTCAGTTCATCAAATGCGGGGATGACTAATATAAATAAAGCGCTAAATTAATGAACGTAAACGTTCACTAATTTGAAGTTGTGTCTCGCTACCGCGACCACACAACTTGTGAGTGAAAACTGCCCATCTTTGTTTAATTTGAGACCACCAAATCATTTCCTCTTATTTATACCATTCAATTATTTGTATATATGTCATGGTACATAAATAAATTGATATTATATGAGAGTTGATGAAAATAAAGTAATACATAACATTTTCATTTAATAACCTTATTTATTATATTTTTTGTATAAAAAGTGCGACATTTCATTGAATTATAACATTTAATTAACACATTTATATACAACATTATTTTTACATATTTCAAAGCATATAGTAATACAAATATGTAATAAAATCTTCTCAAATAGAAGACCATTTCGATTGTACACAATCATGTTCGCAATATTCTCTACCCCAAGGGGGTATTATGGACGTCAGATGTTGACGTCTAATGTCGGTCAACGCACTGGAACCATTATATAGATATTTAGATGGAGCGGAAAGAGCCAACTATATAAAGACATTAATGATGATTTCAAATTGAAAAATCCGTTGGCCTCTTGGCTTATATAAACAAATTTCAGCGCTTTAATGGTTGAAGGTGTGAGCCTTTAGGCGAGTACCTTGTTCATTAGACATGTGCTGTATTTCTGAATCGCTAATTATCAAATTAAACTTTTCACTTACTTGAAATTGTGTCTCGCTACCGCGACCCACAACTTCAAGTAAGTGAAAATTACTCATATTCGCTTAATTTTTCAATTAAATAATGTATTATTGCTATTTAAACATACAATTCATTACCCTGATGACATGGCAAGGCTCTGACACAGTGACCTCCATTTTTAAATGTAATAGTTCTAATACGATCAAAAGTTTACGTCTGCTGAACATGGCCTAGTTTCCATAGGCACTTGAAATATTCGACTCAATTTCATGGCATCCGAGATTTTTGTTATGCAACGTGAGTTTCATTTTTACGCAGCTGGCTGTGTAAACAAAATGGCGGTCAGTGTGACTGGGCCCACGGCGAAGTAAATGAGTTAGGCGGCCCAGTTATACTGGGTAACATTTCATTCAGAATAACAGTGATTTATAATAATACGTACAACATACGTATGATATAATTATATTCTCGCACTTATGTTATGAGACGTATGGTGAGATCAGCACATCTCGCACTCTCTCCAGAACGCTTCACTGATCAGTTTGATTTTCCCGTTTTCAGAAATATATTCGTACGAGAAAAAACATACATCATCTTTGGGTACGGCGAGATCTCAGCACAGATCTCAGACTGATCTCAGCACTTGTCACCACACAAAGCCCTCGCCTAAAGGCTCGGGCTTGCTGTGGTGACTTGTGCTGAGATGAGCCAATCTCGCCTTCCCAAGGATGCTGTATGCGTATAATATGTAAATCTATGTATACTAACTAGTTTTTTTGTAACGTCTTAAATACTTATTTCACTATCTGCCAGTGTATGTGACATATTTACATCTTCAATTAAAGACACTGCACGACGCTTCACAACGTCTTCGTACGCGTCTATTACATATAGAGTGTATAATACAATGCCATAGCTCCATTCTGCTCCACAAAGCCAATTCAAATAGGGGATTAACTTCTTTAAAATATCTAAATGATGCATGTAGCATCGTTTGCTACCTGAACTTGAATTTTGTAAAAAATAATATTATTACACCATATGAGTGGTAATCCTTGCAGCAATATTTTTTAAAATAGAAATGTGTTTAGTGATTCCTAGTTGGACTAGATTTGACATTGAGATGTCCTCTAACGCGGGGTGTGATCAATTTGTCTCGTCTGGTCAGGTTTATGAATCTACGAGTCACATGTGCGGCGTACAAATGTGTAATGCTTATGTAATAAGCGATTTCTATAAATGAATGCAATATGCGATGATTTAGGTGAATAGCTATGAATATCAAATAAAGCATGATAAATAATGTTGTTAACCATTACTGTTCACACACACTCCGTTGTATCTCGCTGAGACAATACAAAAAATCATGTGGATAAAAATAGTAATTGATTATAAACTTCAGTACGGCTGAATGGTGCTTAACTTTATCGACTTCATACGTCAGAATCTGACGTCTGTAGACGTCATATTATGACGTCTAAAGTCGACCCCCACACTGTGTGAGTACACATATTTCTAATGGCCGTAGACCCATAACATAGGTATTCAGATCAATCAGAAAGAGCTGAGATGGTTTCGAATTGATTAAAACCCTTTGGTCCCCATGACTTATACAATATTAATTCAGCGTTGTAAGGCTTGAATAGTTAACCCTCTAGCCACTAAGCACGACTATAATCATTTTGATCCATTTTATTGCCCTATTAAATCACAGTTATTGGAATAGAATATGTGTCTAAACATTAAGATTTGCAAATAGTTGCTCTCAAATTAAACAAGTATGAGTAATTTTCACCTAATTGAAGTTGTTTGTCGCGGTAGCAAGACATAAATTCAAGTGGGTGAAAAATGCGACAGTATTTATTTTATATCTTTAGTGTATTAAGGGTGGATACCCTTTCTCTTCGTGACACCTTATTATATATATTATATTATGCAAACAATATTTTCTATAACGCTAAAATCATTACTTTAGACAATGTACATTAAGCTATGCTCGATTATTTACACTCCATGCAAAATATTTATAAAACTGTACATTTGATACAGCATAACTTTTGAATCTTATCCGTTTACAGCATAAAAATGCTACATACCACAATTCAAACAAAATAATGCATTAGGGGTCTTGTCAAGTTAAAAAATAAAAAAATCCGAGAAAAAATTGGAGTGGCCAGACCCAAGAGAAGCACCCCTCCCCCCCCCCCCCTATTCATACTTTAATATATATACATCATTGAAAAGCGTGGCTCTTATAAACATGATGGGAATTAAAATATTGTTCTATATTTGCACGTTAATGGTAAAATCAATAAAATTCAAAAATAAAACATAGCTAGCTCTGCTTAGCCCATATGTGCACAAAGGTGGTGGCATGAAACCCCATTCATTTCATTTCATTTATAAAACATATTACATTTTCATTTATACAGAGTCAAAGTTATATCAATGACTTTAGTCACTGTGTTTGTTAGCAGTGTATGTGATAATGACAGTGTGACAACCCCATAGACCAAGAGTCCGGACACTTTGTGATAATTGTAGTGTGACAACCCCATAGACCAAGAGCCCGGACACTTTGTGATAATGGCAGTGTGACAACCCCATAGACCAAGAGCCCGGACACTTTGTGATAATGACAGTGTGACAACCCCATAGACCAAGAGTCCGGACACTTTGTGATAATGACAGTGTGACAACCCCATAGACCAAGAGCCCGGACACTTTGTGATAATTGCAGTGTGACAACCCCATAGACCAAGAGCCCGGACACTTTGTGATAATTGCAGTGTGACAACCCCATAGACCAAGAGCCCGGACACTTTGTGATAATTGCAGTGTGACAACCCCATAGACCAAGAGCCCGGACACTTTGTGATAATGACAGTATGACAACCCCATAGACCAGGAGCCCGGACACTTTGTGATAATATGAGTGAGACAATCCCATAGACCAAGAGCCCGGACACTTTGTGATAATTGTAGTGTGACAACCCCATAGACCAAGATCCCGGACACTTTGTGATAATTGTAGTGTGACAACCCCATAGACCAAGAGCCCGGACACTTTGTGATAATGGCAGTGTAATAACCCCATAGACCAATAGCCCGGCCACTTTGTGATAATTGTAGTGTGACAATCCCATAGACCAAGAGCCCGGACACTTTGTGATAATGGCAGTGTGACAACCCCATAGACCAAGAGCCCGGACACTTTGTGATAATTGTAGTGTGACAACCCCATAGACCAAGAGCCCGGACACTTTGTGATAATGGCAGTGTGACAGCCCCATAGACCAAGAGCCCGGACACTTTGTGATAATTGTAGTGTGACAACCCCATAGACCAAGAGCCCGGACACTTTGTGATAATGGCAGTGTAATAACCCCATAGACCAATAGCCCGGCCACTTTGTGATAATTGTAGTGTGACAACCCCATAGACCAAGAGTCCGGACACTTTGTGATAATGGCAGTGTGACAACCCCATAGACCAAGAGCCCGAACACGTTGTGATAATTATAGTGTGACAACCCCATAGACAAAGAGCCCGGACACTTTGTGATAATGGGAGTGTGACAACCCCATAGACCAAGAGGCCGGACACTTTGTGATAATGGCAGTGTGACAGCCCCATAGACCAAGAGGCCGGACACTTTGTGGTAATTGCAGTGTGACAACCCCATAGACCAAGAGGCCGGACACTTTTAATTACACTTCTGAGGCCAAAAGGTTTGAAGGTGGTTCCTTAACGAAAATTGTATGTTGATTTCAAAAACCCATTTCTAATTGGCCGTAAATGGGGTGATTTTGGTAAAATGTTTTTTGTGGTCTACCGTTTACTTATTTAGCAAAAATCGAACAATTATTTTGCCATCAGGTTTTTTAGCGGAGATCTCCGTCTGACCAAAGATAAGCAATATTTAGAAATGGATAGGTTGTAATGTTTTGTTTTGTTATTACTGATTCACAAAGAGAACGTGCTATGTTAGGCCCTTATTTAGAGGATTAACATAAATTGTCTCAAGTTGAAATTCAGTAATGACGCAAAAACTGCAAGTGACCGATAAGAAAGTTGAATATTTCAAAATAACCAAATAAACGCGATACATCAATCTAATATTGTTTTAATGTTGGGCCAGCATCACAGGCTGTGGTCCAACATTAAACCAACATTAGATTATTATCTCATGTTGGATGAGATTTGTTCCATGTTATAGATGTATCTCTATTAAAAAGTGTGTGTTTAATTACCATACATTTCATTTAACATTGTGAACATTAAGGTAGCATGTTAGTATTTAATCAGCATGTGCTCCTCTGAAGTTGTATTTGACTATCATCATATATTGAATAGCGTGCATCATTGGACAAATGTTTTCAATATTATTATGTCATGATATTTCCAATAGTGAAGTATATAGATAAAGTTGTTCCTGTATTTATATCGTAATTTTAAATTATTACCAGTGCTAATAGTCCATGAAGCAGTTATTGCGCAGTGTAGGCATTGAATACCAGGGCCCGTCATCAACATTACCAGTGCTAATAATCCATGAAGCTGTTATTGCGCAGTTTAGGCTTTGAATACGAGGGCTCGTCATCAACATCACCAGTGCTAATAATCCGTGAAGCTGTTATTGCGCAGTTTAGGCTTTGAATACGAAGGCCTGTCATCAACTTCACCAGTGCTGATAGTCCATGAAGGGGTTATTGCGCAGTGTAGGCATTGAATACGAGGGCCCGTCATCAACCTTACCAGTGCTAATAGTCCACGAAGCGGTTATTGCGCAGTGTAGGCATTGAATACGAGGGCCCGTCATCAACCTTACCAGTGCTAATAGTCCACGAAGCGGTTATTGTGCAGTGTAGGCATTGAATACGAGGGCCCGTCATCAACCTTACCAGTGCTAATAGTCCACGAAGCGGTTATTGCGCAGTGTAGGCATTGAATACGAGGGCCCGTCATCAACCTTACCAGTGCTAATAGTCCACGAAGCGGTTATTGTGCAGTGTAGGCATTGAATACGAGGGCCCGTCATCAACCTTACCAGTGCTAATAGTCCACGAAGCGGTTATTGCGCAGTGTAGGCATTGAATACGAGGGCCCGTCATCAACCTTACCAGTGCTAATAGTCCACGAAGCGGTTATTGCGCAGTGTAGGCATTGAATACGAGGGCCCGTCATCAACCTTACCAGTGCTAATAGTCCACGAAGCGGTTATTGCGCAGTGTAGGCATTGAATACGAGGGCCCGTCATCAACCTTACCCGAACTCCCTTCTGACCTACTTTCATCATCGCTGGGAATTCCCCCTGCTGTGCCGTCATCATATTTCTGGCTTGACTTGGAACTTCCGGCTCTGCTATTATTGACGCTCGTGACATCATTTCTTTGACTGCCTTCTCGGCTGCGTGTGTTGTTATTTACGTCATCTTTGTATGTGACGTCATCATAAGTATGACTGGATCTATTACTGCGCAGGCTATTGCTTCTGCTGCTTTTACGGCTATTCCCGTCATTCTTTACACTTCCAACCCTGCTGCCGCTATGTACGCTGGTGACGTCATTACTTTGGCTTTTCCCATTGGTTTTGTTTGTACTTTGAGTTGACTTCCTACTATGTAGACTGCTGCTATCATGAGCTGGGTTAGAGCTGTGTAGACTATTTATATCCGACACTGAATATTTACGCCCATCTTCGCTACTCTCATCTTTTCTACTTCCTTCCCGACTGCCTTGTGGACTATGTGCATTTGCAACGTCGTCATAATTCTGACTTGACCTCGTACTATGTAAGCTATCTTTGTCAGTGTTGTCATATTTCTGGCTTGATCTAGTGCTATCTTTACGAGTTACGCCATATTTTTTACTTGACCTAGGACTATCCTTGTCAGTTTTCTGGCTCGATCTTGTGCTATGTAGACTATTTTTATCCGTGACGTCATTCGCTGACCCCGTCTCGCTTTCTTCTCTCACGGTAGACACTGGTCTATCTCCTTTACTCGCTGTACTGTAGCTGGGGTTATCCTGCTCCTCTTCTATGACGTCATCATCCTCAGTGTGACGTGGCAAGTTTCGGTAATTTGGAGAAAATGCTGTGGCGAGGAAAGGGGTGACTTGAACTTCACTCCTCACGCTTGTATTATGAATGTCCCCTCTGTAGCCATCATCCTGTGTGTGTGTATTATCTCCACTGCCGTCACTATTACAAGATGTATCATCCCCGATATCAACCCTGATGTTTTTATCATGTGCGACGTTATTGCTTGCATATTTATCATCTGTGTCGTCATCACTTGCATATTTATCATCTATGACGTCATTACTTGCATATTTATCATCTGTGACGTCATCCTGTTTAAAAGCCTTATTATTTGTGACGTCACCATTGTCTTCCTCGAAGGCTTTGTTATCATTGTCGTAGGAGGCTTTGAGGAATTCTGACAGGGGTCTGAATGTCCGCCCGTACTTTACTTGGTTTGTGACGTCATTCCCTCTGGGGTTATCCCCTATGACGTCATTATTTGACGCTTCTGCCGTAAATGAGGGGTACCCCTCATATGTAGCGTTGGAGAAGTTGGTATAAGTGCCACCGCTCTTGACCTCGGACGCTTCTACATCATACTTATAATTCTCACTGTAAGAAATCAAAACATGTGTTACTATGGGAACATGCCATGAAAATATACTGTGTGAATATAATCATGGTATACTGTTGCGAAAAGGAAAACAACAGTAGCTGCCTACTTGAAAAGTAAACAGTTACTGCTTTTTCTCTTTGCACGGGGTCAGTATGCCAGTACTCGATGGCAGAAGAGAATCCTGCAGCGCAAAAGGCCTTTACCATTCAATTTGAACATACATCATGTCTGGTTATTACAACCTATATCTTACATAATAGAAAAAGCTAACGTAAAGGGTTAACCCTTAAAACGCTGAATTATTTTTGTTCAAACCATGGAGACTAAAGGGTGTTTTCAATTTAAAATCATCATAAATGTCTTAGTTAGCTGTTTCCGATTCATTTGAATACCTAAGTTATGGTTCTGCGGCCATTATAAATATTTTAGTTTCTTCAATGGGGTGATCGTCTTTATACGTCAGAATCTGACGTCTTCATAATATTATTTCAGATTCTGACGTATAAAGCAACCCCCTCCCCAACTGAAACTGTAAGTAAGGTGATACTTATGTCTGTTCATACGGGAAAAAATGTTTTGACGGCAACCTTACCCTTTAAACCAACGTAGAATAATACGAGTTCCTTTTGTAAATATTCCGAAATGTATAGTTTATATATCCCTCTACATTCCTTTACAGAAGCATCAGTAGCAGCCGCAAGAACAATCAATAATTTGCATATTTTATGCAAATTGTTTATTCTGACCTTAAATAAATATAATATATTGCAATCGTTGACTATGAAAAAACCATAGGGTAGACACTTTGTTTATGATTCTAACTTCATTAGTTTCTGAAATCTTGATTGAAACTGGATTTTCGGTAATGGCTGCCTAATTTGTATATGGAGTATGTTATACGTTATTTTACCTCCCTCTGCAGTCACAACAGTAGCAGCAACAAGAACATATGAGGCTGAGGACTATGATGAGCAGGGCTGCCGATCCTAGGATGATGATTAACCTCTGCCATCCTGAAAAAATGAACATTAAGGTATTTTAGAAGATTAAAATAAACAATTAGCACGTCATAAAAGATAACCATAACCTTGAATAAGAATGAGAATAAGAACAAATGATGATGACCCTTAAGAGTTTAAGAGGGCGTAATCCTTGGGGTTTACAGTTCTATAACCCCTAGTGTTTAAGAGTGCCTAACCCCTAGATTTTACAGGTCGATACCCCTACAGTTCTGAATGCTACCGTGATCCACAACTTCAAGAGACCAAAAAAATTACTATGATTTGTAAAACTAGATGATATCACATATCAGTTCCACATATTTAAGACATCTCTATAAGAAACTGGTCACCCAAGGGTGAATAAACATTACCCATCAGTGATCTAGGGAAAAGTTATCTCAAAGTCATAGGTATACATTTTTGGCTAACAGTCTACATTACATACAGTGAAGTCAACAAATCATGTGTTTCATCAAATAGCATCGAGGGCCTAATATAAATAATGTATGTACAATAACACTGAGTGCAGCTCAGTAAATTAAAAGCGGCATGATGCAAAATTGATTTTCGTGAGGAATTGAAAATGGTTTTACCTTCAAGCTCGTCATCATCTCCATCTGTCACTAGAACACAAAATGAAAAAGCTTAAAAACTTAAAAACTGTGAAAAATAACATCAACAAAGTACCTTTTTCTCATACATTTTAGATTTTTCTTGTTAAAAATGGACAAGCAATTTATAAAATGAAATATTATATGCAATTATTTCTCATATAATAGATATAAAAATATAATAAGACAAATAATATGACAAATAAATCTGTAATCTTTGACAAATAAGTCCTTAAATACTTTTCTTTATGTTAAAAAGGGTTTAATAATAAGCTACGGCGACCCACAACTTCAAGTGGGTGAAAACTCCTTATGTCTGTTTAATTTGAGACCAAACATTTGCAAGTCTGAGTTTTTAAACACATATTTCATTCCCAATAATAGTGATTTGATCGGTTAATAAAACAAACTAAAAACGACTGTAATCGTACCTAATGGTTAAAGGGTTAAAACAATGTATATTATTATAGATTGTCTGCTGAATCCAAAACGTCACCACCTTCTACTTCTTGAAGTTGCAGTCCAGGGGCATGATTAATTATATTAAATTGAACATATCGATTAATTAGTGTTACATGAGCTAAAGTAAAAGATAATTTAAATAATAGAATAATGGAATAAATAATAGGATAATGAAATAATTTACTTCAAATTAGATTATCGCAAGTAATTTATTTCTATTAATAAATACCACTTCATATACTACAAATGATTGATTTGTTACAGCCAAATCTATCAGCACATATCGCTACGTTGGCATTAATTTGAGACCCAACATTTGCAAATCATGATGTTTAAGCACACATTTAATTCCCAATAACATTGATTTATTCGGTCAATAAAACAGATGAAAAACGACTCTTGCAGTGTAAGGAAATGAATCGGGCTTTAGGCCACCTTTGTGCACATATAGGCTAAACTGGGCCAAGAGAACCAGGATGGTGAGATGATTGAGATGACACTGTCCTCCAGACACAGGATTCGAAATTCAAGCCCTGGCGGTCTGAGGCCGAGCACGCTACCTCTCGGTCACGGAGGCTCCCCACAATACTGACTTTCACACGTGGATGGGGAAGAAACATTTTGTTTCTTTCAAACCGCCGTGCAGTGTAAGGGTTAATTGACAAGAAAGGGTAAATCTGGCTCACGAGCATGAACGTAAGAGGCAGTCCTGTTTATAGTAGAACAACAGCACTTGATTTATCAGGTTATGATTAACGAGATAACTACATACCAGGGACAGTATTCTCGTACAAGTTACGATATATCGTAGGCTTCTGATTGGTCGAGATGTCAATCTCGACCAATCAGAAGCCTACGATATATCGTAACTTGTACGAGGATACGGGTCCAGACTATCAATACAATGATGACAATATAACACACAGCCGCCCACCGTCAACACACGGGTGGCGAGTACTTGTTTAAGAACGTTGTAGATTGTTTACCTAAATCTGTGAAATTTATATAGGATGTAACCTATTTTTTATAATCTCTGTATTATCACCCAAAAGTTGTGTGCCACGACACAACTTCAACCCCTTCAGAGCGGGGACCTAATCTATACATCAGATTCTAACGTCTAAAGACAATTCCCGCACTGAAAGAATAAACATATTTATAATGGCCGTATATCCATAACATAGGTATGCAAATGAATCAGAAAGAGCTAAGTAGGACATTTATGATGATTTGAAATTGAATGGTTTAAGCACAAATAATGCTGTGAGAGTTAAGTGGGTAGTAATATAGCTCAGACCTCTAGAGGTTAACCCCAAGATCTTATAGAATTATATTTATTAGCGCATGAAATAACAGCCTTTTGGAAGATAAATTTGATTAATTAGCATTAGTAGCAATATTGTCTAGATTTCAAAGTATTCAATATGAATAACTTCACCCACCTATGTTGTGGGCCGCGCAAATCAGACTTACGTGCGAAAATATTTAAGCTATATCAGTCAGCGCTTCAAGGGTTAACGGAATGAGGGGTGAACTTTGCAACAAGGTGAGACACGCACTTATCTCAACCCTTTAACCACCAGGTCGCATAATTGACAGTTCCATCCACTTGAAGCTGTGGGTCGCAATAGCGATATATATAATAGCTTCAAGGGGGCGAAGGAAAATTGCAATAAAACATTTGCAAATATTGATGATAACACTCCTCGACACTGATGAGATGATGGCATGTTTTAATCTCTGTGCTGAATTGATTTATACTAATATTTCATTCATTTAAATTTAAATTACAAAACAAGTCTGAGAAAAGAGTCAGAGTTTTTGTAGATAAAAATTCCGTACCCACAATACCTGTCCACTTTTCTTTTAAGGATACAGTTTGACAAGTATTTAAATCATAGAAAAAATGTTCAAAGACAATCGACCTTTCAGCATAAATATTTTGTATGGCATATAATTATCTGAATTATATATTTATATATCTCTGAAATAGTATGAAGTATTATTATGGTGATATTACGACGACATCAAGGTGACATATGAGGGCAACACACCTTATCATACAACTAACTACGACACAGCATAACATGATAATATTATATCACATAGTATAATATTATAAGGGACTTACTTAATTCTAACAGTGTCACTACAGTGGCAAAAGAAAAGGTGGTGCAAACATATAGATATTTACTGATACATCAGATGAGTGAGATATTGACCTGGTATAGTACTAGAAGTAACATAAAGTAGGAGGCCAAATAAAACAAATTGGGTTGTCATGTGGAAAAAGGACATAAGTTGTGTTACCCCAAGCCTCTCAAAACCGAGGAAACGTTAGATTCAACACCATTGCATCGGTTTTAGCCATGAGATCTTTCAATATAGAAATAGTCGGATAGTTTTTCCTACATCATTGATTTTTCGGGCTGACCCCTCGTGACATATCGATAAGACATGACATTATCTTTTGGGCTGACCTCTCATGGCATAACGATAAGACATGACATGATTTTATGGGCTGACCCCTCATGGCATAGCGATAAGACATGACATGATATTTTGGGCTAAATCCTCATGGCAAAACGATAAGACATGACATGATATTTTGGGCTGACCCCTCATGGCATAACGATAAGACATGACATGATCTTTTGGGCTGACCTCTCATGGCATAACGATAAGACATGACATGATCTTTTGGGCTGACCTCTCATGGCATAACGATAAGACATGACATGATTTTATGGGCTGACCCCTCATGGCATAGCGATAAGACATGACATGATATTTTGGGCTAAATCCTCATGGCAAAACGAAAAGACATGACATGATATTTTGGGCTGACCCCTCATGGCATAACGATAAGACATGACATGATCTTTTGGGCTGACCTCTCATGGCATAACGATAAGACATGACATGATCTTATGGGCTGACTCCTCATGGCATAACGATAAGACATGACATGATATTTTGGGCTGACCCCTCATGGCATAACGATAAGACATGACATGATATTTTGGGCTGACCCCTCATGGCATAACGATAAGACATGACATGATCTTTTGGGCTGACCCCTCATGGCATAACGATAAGACATGACATGATCTTATGGGCTGACCCCTCATGGCATAACGATAAGACATGACATGATATTTTGGGCTGACCCCTCATGGCATAACGATAAGACATGACATGATCTTATGGGCTGACCCCACATGGCATAACGATAAGACATGACATGATCTTTTGGGCTGACCCCTCATGGCATAACGATAAGACATGACATGATATTTTGAGCTGACCCCTCATGGCATAACGATAAGACATCTAAGTAACGTAGGTCTACGATTCTGCTGATATAATATAATGTTTCCACAACCACGTGATATTGTGATTATGAGAGATAGTGGAGGACCCTTTAAGCTCTAATGTCTTATAAATGCGTAATATGACATATTTTGGTTAAAAGCTATTAAATGTAAATTGAACATATTTACCTATATTTTTTGATATATAATGTAAAATATATCTTCAATTTTGACATTCATTCATCTGGGTGCAAGGATTAAGTGGATGATTTATTGAATCATATTTTGTAACACAATTTATTTTAGTAACACAAGGGTGCACACGTGTCAAGCAATAAACCAGAAGAAAAAGAAATGTTCCGAATTACAAATAAAACCTTCAATTTATTTGCACAGCATTTTATTGAGAAATTCTTATACCTAAGTCTTTTGATTTTAACTTTGGAGATTATTCTTATAATTCTGGTTTATTATACTCCCTTATTCTAATGATATGAATATTAAATATTATTAAGTATTAATATGTAATCATATGCATTATTTAGTAAGATAAGCCAATCGGTCTAAGACCAGATAATTCTCAGCAAACACGAAATGTAGTACCAATGTTGGCTTAATGTTGGCCCACCATCTGAGATACTGCCCAACATTAAAGCAACACCACCTTACACTAATATAGCGTCACGTGTTTGCTGGGTTACAGAGAGATTCTAGGAGAGACAACACCCACTCTGCTACACTACCTCACCATCATGGGTCAGTCTGTCTGTGCTCGTGTCTGTGACGTCATACACAGGTGACGTCATCACAGTCTGCGTAACGTCAAACGTCACATACGTCAATTCATCATCTAGCGTTGATAATTCCGTAACAATAGAATTGATTTGACTTGACATGGCGGCATGGTCTGTGACATCAATGGTTTGTGTAAAATCTTCATTGACTTGACTTGAAATGGCGGCATGGTCTGTGACGTCAATGGTTTGTGTAAAGTCTTCATTGACTTGACTTGACATGGCGGCATGGTTTGTGACGTCAATGGTTTGTGTAATATCTTCATTGACTTGACTAGACATGGTGGCATGGTCTGTGACGTCAATGGTTTGTGTTGTAATATCCCCTGTGACGTCACTGATATGTGTGTATACTTTAGTTGACAACGTAGTTTCGTCTGTGACAGCAAGACCTACTGTAGAAGACATCTCAATGGGTTGCGTATCAGAGTGGCGTATAGTGGTAACAGCTTTACTTGAAGTGCTAGCTTCGTCTTTGACAGAAGTCCCAGCGTCTAAGGTGTTGCCAGCATGGTTCACAATGGTACTCATGTCACTTTGTGTGGTGTCTTGAGATGTAGTAAGCTCAGTTAGACTTTGAGATGTGGTAAGTTCAGTTGGGCTTTGAAATGTAGTATGCTTAGTTGGACTTTGAGATGAAGCAATTTCAGTTGGACTTTGAGATGTAGTAAGTTCAGTTGGACTTTGAGATGTAGTAAGCTCAGTTGAACTTTGAGATGTAGTAAGTTCAGCTGAAATTTGAGATGTAGTAGATTGAGCTGGACTTTGAGATGTAGTAAGTTCAGTTGGGCTTTGAGATGTAGTAAGCTCAGTTGAACCTCGAGATGTTGTAAGTTCAACTGGAATTTGAGATGTAGTAAATTGAGCTGGACTTTGAGATGTAGTAAGTTCGGTTGGACTTTGAGATGTAGTAAGCTCAGTTGAACTTTGAGATGTTGTAAGTTCAGCTCGACTTTGAGATGTAGTAAGTTCAGTTAGACTTTGAGATGTAGTAAGTTGAGCTGGATTTTGAGATGTAGTAAGCTCAGTTGGACTTTGCGATGTAGTAAGTTCGGTTGGACTTTGAGATGTAGTAAGTTCAGTTGGACTTTGAGATATAGTAAGTTCAGTTGGATTTTGTATTGTAGTAAATTCAGCTGGACCTTGAGATGTAGTAAGTTCAGTTGGGTTTTGATGTGTAGTAAGTTCAGTTGGACCTTGAGATGTAGTAAGTTCAGTTGGGTTTTGATGTGTAGTAAGTTCAGTTGGACTTTGAGATGTAGTAAGTTCAGTGATGCCTTCTGATGTTCTAAGGTCAGTGGTACTTTCAGATTCCCAGCCCACTACAGAACTGGTATCACCAGCTGTAGTACTAATTATAGCGGTACTAGGCTGAGTGGTACCATGTTGTTCAGTTTGTACACTAGTATAGAATACAGTAAAATCAGGCTGGGTGGTACCCTGTTGTTTAGTCTGTTCACTAGTATAGTTCATAGTGAAATGAGGATGAGCAGTACCCTGTTGTTCAGTTTGTACACTAGTATAGCTTACAGTAGTATCAGGTTGGGTGGTACCCTGTTGTTCAGGTGTTTCAGTGCTATAGTTTACAGTAGTGTCAGCCTTAGTGGTACCCTGTTCTTCAGTTTGTACACCGGTATAGATCACAGTAGAATCAGGCTGAGTGGTACCATGTTGTTCAGTTTGTACACTAGTATAACTTACAGTAAAATCAGGCTGAGTGGAACCCTGTTGTTCAGTTTGTACACTAGTATAGCTTACAGTAGAATCAGGCCCAGTGGTACTCTGTTGTTCAGTCTCTTCACTAGTATTGTTTACAGTAGTATCAGGCCCGGTGGTACCCTGTTGGTCAGTTTGTACACTAGTATAGCTTACAGTAGAATTAGCCTTAGTGGTACCCCGTTTTTCAGTTTGTACACTAGTATAACTTACAGTAAAATCAAGCTGAGTGGTACCCTGTTGTTCAAGTGTTTCACTACTATAGCTTAGCGTACCAACACCACTTTCTGTAGTTACAGTGGTGCTATCCTGAGTCGTACCACCTGTTGTATAGTCCTGAGTGGTAGTGCCTTTTTCAGAAGGACTCCTATTATTATTTATCGAATAACTGGTTTGGATGTAAGATGGGTATACTTTCTGAGTTGATACACTTTTAAAATCGGTGTCTTTTGATGCGTTGATGAAATCCGTACTGGTTGGTAGCTGTGTCGATTCTGATAAAATATCATGGCGAAAACTCATAATAGTGTATAGATTACCACATGACATATGATAAAAAATGTGTGAAAGAAAATATAAAATGAATGCGTCAAGAAAAATCCCCTGATGTTTAATTTGAGGTATTTTACAGGATGATTGTAGTCTTCTGTCGTGCAAATCCAAAATGCGGTATCTGTTTACATTACAAGTGAGCAGATACTGCATTTTGGCTTTGCAAAATAGAGAGGTGCCTTTTATCTGCATACACTTTGCCAAATTCTATACTAACGTTTAATAACATTAAAAGACAGATTGGGTATTAAAACACTAAGGAAACTAAGTTACCATTTAAACATTATGGTCACAATTTATAATCAGTATGTTATATTACACTTGATAAGTTAGAACATATGGCCGTTTTCAATATGATATAATATAATGACATCCAGTAATCATATTTACGTGCGTACGTAAATGATGGATTCCAAATGGTGGTGGATTTCAAAGTGTGGTCAAATTGTATTCAACATATGTCATACATATGACAATAGTGATTAAAGGGTCACCCGTTGAGTTTTCTAATTCATGACTTGACCTTCATTAGATATAAGTTCACACGCGAATGATATATAATAATATCCGGATTCCCCCCTAGTATATGACCTACTTACTGTCTGATATGAAACGTATTACACGGGAATTGTATTTTTTCCATTTTACTACAACGTATAGCAGTAACTGTTTATCCTTCAGATAACAAGTTACTGCTGTTTGTTATACGTATAGCAGTAACTGTTTATCTTTCAGGTAACAAGTTACTGTTGTTTGTTACACTTAGAGCAGTAACTGTTTATCCTTCAGGTAACAAGTTACTGCTGTTTGTTATACGTATAGCAGTAACTGTTTATCTTTCAGGTAACAAGTTACTGCTGTTTGTTATACGTATAGCAGTAACTGTTTATCTTTCAGGTAACAAGTTACTGCTGTTTGTTATACGTATAACAGTAACTGTTTATCTTTCAGGTAACAAGTTACTGCTGTTTGTTATACGTATAACAGTAACTGTTTATCTTTCAGGTAACAAGTTACTGCTGTTTGTTATACGTATAACAGTAACTGTTTATCTTTCAGGTAACAAGTTACTGTTGTTTGTTATACGTATAAAAGTAACTGTTTATCCTTCAGATAACAAGTTACTGCTGTTTGTTATACGTATGACAGTAACTGTTTATCCTTCAGATAACAAGTTACTGCTGTTTGTTATACTTATAGCAGTAGCTGTTTATCCTTCAGGTAACAAGCTACTGCTGTTTGTTATACGTATAGCAGTAACTGTTTATCCTTCAGGTAACAAGTTACTGCTGTTTGTTATACTTAGAGCAGTAGCTGTTTATCCTTCAGGTAACAAGTTACTGTTGTTTGTTACACTTAGAGCAGTAACTGTTTATCCTTCAGGTAACAAGTTACTGCTGTTTGTTATACGTATAGCAGTAACTGTTTATCTTTCAGGTAACAAGTTACTGCTGTTTGTTATACGTATAGCAGTAACTGTTTATCTTTCAGGTAACAAGTTACTGCTGTTTGTTATACGTATAACAGTAACTGTTTATCTTTCAGGTAACAAGTTACTGCTGTTTGTTATACGTATAACAGTAACTGTTTATCTTTCAGGTAACAAGTTACTGCTGTTTGTTATACGTATAACAGTAACTGTTTATCTTTCAGGTAACAAGTTACTGCTGTTTGTTATACGTATAACAGTAACTGTTTATCCTTCAGATAACAAGTTACTGCTGTTTGTTATACGTATGACAGTAACTGTTTATCCTTCAGATAACAAGTTACTGCTGTTTGTTATACTTATAGCAGTAACTGTTTATCCTTCAGGTAACAAGTTACTGCTGTTTGTTATACGTATAGCAGTAACTGTTTATCCTTCATGTAACAAGTTACTGCTGTTTGTTATACTTAGAGCAGTAACTGTTTATCCTCCAGGTAACAAGTTACTGCTGTTTGTTATACGTATAACAGTAACTGTTTATCTTTCAGGTAACAAGTTACTGCTGTTTGTTATAGGTATAACAGTAACTGTTTATCTTTCAGGTAACAAGTTACTGCTGTTTGTTATACGTATAACAGTAACTGTTTATCTTTCAGGTAACAAGTTACTGCTGTTTGTTATACGTATAAAAGTAACTGTTTATCTTTCAGGTAACAAGTTACTGCTGTTTGTTATACTTAGAGCAGTAGCTGTTTATCCTTCAGGTAACAAGTTACTGCTGTTTGTTATACGTATATCAGTAACTGTTTATCCTTAAGGTAACAAGTTACTGCTGTTTGTTATACGTATAACAGTAACTGTTTATCCTTCAGGTAACAAGTTACTGCTGTTTGTTATAGGTATAACAGTAACTGTTTATCTTTCAGGTAACAAGTTACTGCTGTTTGTTATACGTATAACAGTAACTGTTTATCTTTCAGGTAACAAGTTACTGCTGTTTGTTATACTTAGAGCAGTAGCTGTTTATCCTTCAGGTAACAAGTTACTGCTGTTTGTTATACGTATAGCAGTAACTGTTTATCCTTAAGGTAACAAGTTACTGCTGTTTGTTATACGTATAACAGTAACTGTTTATCCTTCAGGTAACAAGTTACTGCTGTTTGTTCTACTTAGAGCAGTAGCTGTTTATCCTGCAGGTAACAAGTTACTGCTGTTTGTTATACGTATAGCAGTAACTGTTATCCTTTAGGTAACAAGTTACTGCTGTTTGTTATACGTACAGCAGTAACTGTTTATCCTTCAGGCAACAAGTTACTGCTGTTTGTTATACGTACAGCAGTAACTGTTATCCTTCAGGTAACAAGTTACTGCTGTTTGTTATACTTAGAGCAGTAACTGTTTATCCTTCAGGTAACAAGTTACTGCTGTTTGTTATATGTATATTAGTAACTGTTTATCTTTCAGGTAACAAGTTACTGCTGTTTGTTATACTTAGAGCAGTAACTGTTTATCCTTCAGGTAACAAGTTACTGCTGTTTGTTATTCACAGTATGATTTACACATGCGTCAGGTTTGATGAAGCACTAATAACATATAAATGATGAGATGATACATGGATGTTGTTTTAGCGTTGGTCCACCGTCTACGACACTGGTCCAACATCTAAACAAAATTGGGACAATGCGTTGTTTATACTTGGAAGTGGAGGGATGAATCAGTTATTACATACCCTCTAAATCACAACATACCTTCTTCTGACGCTGTGGACACCTGGTCGGGATCGGCCGTTACTGTCGTCACCTCTGGGGTCGTGGCCTCTGGCGTCGTGACCTCTACAGTCGTGACCTCTGGCGTTGTGACCTCTGGCGTTATTTTCTCTGTAGTGACTTGTGTGGTGTCATCAAGTAGCGAGGTGGTTTGAGGAGCCTCAGTACTCGTGACGTCATCAAATGATGTGGTGACGAGGTACGTTGTCGTGACGTCATAATTAGTAGTGGAGGTGTAGACGCTTGCCGCCAGGAGGACCACCAACAAGCCTTGTGTGACGTACATCGTGTGAGCTGAAACAAAAATAAACTGATAAAAATAAGGTTGACAACAACAAGCTTTGCGTGGCCTACATCGTGGGAGCGGAAACATCATAAAAATTAATGAAAGTAAGTCACCCTGCAGTATGACTAATAACAAGCCTTGTATACATGGTGAGATCAGAACCATTAATAAAACTGATCAAAATAATATATAAGGAATGTAACTTTTATCAAGCCTTGTATGGTATACATGGTGTGAAACACCAATAAGAAGAATTAGAACTAGGACTAGCATCAAGCCTTCTGTGGTGTACATAATAAATGCTGCAACAGCGATAAAAGCAAAACAAAACTAATAATACAACTAATACTAGTAATAATGAACCAGCTGTGTCCTTGCCACGTCCTGCATCAAGCCCCATATGGTATAGCATGGCGTGAGGTACAAAATAACTAAAATTAATAATAAGAAGAACCATGCTTATTATAACAACACATGCCACTGAGAAAGTCAATCTACTTTTTTGGCTTGAAAATGCTGATTAACAAAAATATCTGTTTACCCTGAAAAAATAGTGTGTTGGCATGACTAATGATCTGTAATTAGACGTATATGAAAGTACACAATTCTATTTATGGACACGCTATGATGGTATATCTATGCCACTCACGTTATGTTAAGCTACACCACCGACACCGACAAATAACTCAAGAATGTAATCATGGAAAAAATGACAAACCACCGTGTCCGACTTATGTATATTGTGATTCGGTAGCGCGATGGCTTTACGAGCTGACGCCAGCCAATGCTCTTTAGACTAATATGGTAATAATTTGTATATAAGGATGTATTATGTTAAAAGTGTTCTACTTGTATTTATTTTATGGGTTTCTACGCTTCCGAGAGTGCGTTTTTTTGCCATTTTTTATAATAATATGTAGTTATTTTATCTATGTTTTTTGGCGCGGGAAACGTATATTGTGTATATTATTTTTTATACTTTTTATGCGACTCGCTTGTAGAGGCTTCTATAAGCCTGTTCTAGGGCAGCACGACCAATGTTGTACATACTATTATAATGATATAATTTGTATATCTGTAATCAATATATGTATTGGTCAAGAGCTAAATGAAATAAATAAAATGAAAATCACCAGCTATACTCATATACTAGACTTGTTACAAAAAAATCCGACATAACTTATATCCCACCATGGCCTCATTTATTTATATCATTGATAAATTTGTCTGTATCGCAGAAATATAATACATCTATAAATGATACATCTATGAATAACACCTTTATGGTATTTCTATCTGCAGTGTTATCACCGTTTATCGTCATTGGTATGTTTTAACCATTAACTCTTACAGTGAGGGGATCTATTTTAGACGTCAGAATATGACGTCTGTGGACGTCAGATTCTGACGTCTAAAGTGGATCCCCGCACTCTCAGAATTAAACATGCATAATGTCCATATACCCATAACATATGTATTCAAATGAAGCGGAAAGAGTCAAGTAAGACATTTATGATGACTTCAAATTGAAAAAACCCTTTGGTCTCTATGGTGTATACAAAAATAATTCAGCGCTCTAAGGGTTAAGGAGTGTGCTACAGAATTATATACACACAGAATTATTATATTCGTTGTCTGAACATTAAGATAAATAAAGATATTTATAAATCATGACTATTATATATGTAAATTAGATTATCACATTAACTGATCATATATCACAAACTATGTTATTAACAGCAGAGAAAACGATCAAATGTATGCACTAATGCTGATGATTTCCACTGAAGACATATCAGCCCTTCTCACACTCTGTTTCACTACGAGACGTAAGATCAGCCCATTTTGCACTCTCTCCAATACACTTTACTAATCAGTTTTATTTTGCCTTTTCAGATACGTACGAGAAAATGCATGATGTGCGCTAATCTCAGCACGTTACCACATCATGCCCTCATCTGGGGCTTGATATACTATACGAAAGTTACTTCCTAGCAAACTTTATGGGAACTCATGTGGTAATCTATGTACCAATCACTTTAATCTTCCAGTGCGGGGACCGTCTTTAGACGTTAGATTCTGACGTCTAAAGACGGTCCACATATTGAAAAATTAAAAGGTTATAATTGATGTAGACCCATAATATAGATATTCACATGGAACGGAAAGAGCTAACTAGGACATTTATGATGATTTCAAATTGAAAAAAAACCTTTGGTCTCCATGGTTTATATAAACATATTTGAGCGCTTTGAGGGTTAAGCCATATACTGCTGAATTACCGTCATGTGATAAACTTTAGCTCAATACAATACAATACAATACAATACAATACAATACAATACAATACAATACAATACAATACAATACAATACAATACAATACAATACAGTACAATACAATACAATACAATACAATACAATACAATACAATACAATACAATACAATACAATACAATACAATACAATACAATACAATACAATACAATACAATGCAATGCAATGCAATGCAATGCAATGCAATGCAATGCAATGCAATGCAATGCAATGCAATGCAATGCAATGCAATGCGATGTAATGCAATGCAATGCAATGCAATGCTATGTAGTGCAGTGCAGTGCAGTGCAGTGCAGTGCAGTGCAGTGCAGTACAGTACAGTACAGTACAGTACAGTACAGTACAGTACAGTACAGTACAGTACAGTACAGTACAGTACAGTACAGTGCAGTGCAGTGCAGTGCAGTGCAGTGCAGTGCAGTGCAGTGCAGTGCAGTGCTGTGCAATGCAATGCAATGCAATGCAATGCAATGCAATGCAATGTAATACAATGCAATGCAATACAATACAATACAATACAATACAATACAATACAATACAATACAATACAATACAATACAATACAATACAATACAATACAATACAATACAATTAAAAAAACAATACAATTAAAAAAACAATACAATTAAAAAAACAATTAAAAAAACAATACAATATAATACGATACACTACATAGTTTATGACAGAAGAAGGTCAATCTGTCAATGTGAATACAATACAAAAAAATAGAAAATAGCAACAGTTCCTTAAAATTGTATTTGTGAACAAAATGGTTATAAACTGTACATTTTAATCATCATACAATAATATTTCTGGTGATTTGTTTGTCTATCTGTACAATCAAAGACAAAGGACAGTAACTGACGTAGGTGTTATAAATTAACCTTTACAGTAAGGGGATCGACTTTGTTGCACCACTAGTTCCTGTTATACTGCATTCTATGTTGATAAGAGGATGATCCCAATATTCGTCATAATCATAGCACAACATATTATATAATAGCCGTAGACCATAGTGTAGGTATTCAAATGAAGCGGAAAGAGCCAACTAAGACATTCATGATGATTTCAATTTCAAAAAAGCCTTTAATCTCCATAGTTTATACAACAAATAGTTCAGCGTTGTAAGGGTTAATATGCCGTTATATGTGAAGCCACGGGTAGGTGTTCATACAGTCTGCACCCCACTTCTCACGAGGATAGATCTGCTTTTCAGAGTTTCCAGCTTCCAATTCCAGCGATTTTCGCAAGGCGATTTTGCGCACGAGAAACTACTTTTTCATTACAGGTATTTTCACAAGCAATATGTGGAATTTTTCGGTTGTCATGACGTTATGATTAAATTTGTATCATTTCCGTTTTTAACTAAAAATACCTTTTTTAAATAGTTAAGTTTCATTATTATTTAAAAAAATTACGATTAACATTAAAGGACAACATGCGGATAGCAATAATAAGTCATCTTAAATGATTGAAAATGATTAAAACTCAACATGGGACAGCAAAATTCTGAATCATCTGCATTTCTAAAGACAAACGAAATAAGGATCAGTATTATAAGTTATTGACAAAAGTGTTAACTTGAAGTGCTGGATTGTAACCACATAGGCTGTATTTCGGTATTGTTTCCCACAACATTCATTGATAACAATCACGCCCATGCTTACGTTCCTAAATAAATTAGTTAGAATTGTCAAGAAAATTAAATATTCATATGAGATCGTATGACAATATTCAAAAAGTAGATGTCCTCGACACAACATGACATACCCAGTCCATATATTATATTAGAGTGACTGCTCATAATAACTGATAACAATCCATTCGACGTCGTAGACCTTGATCAATCAAGTACAGCATCCAGGTATATCGAGAATACATACGACATTGCGTTTCATGTAAGTAAAAATATAAACAAACTGTGAACGTGAGAAAATGCTCCAGGTATATTGCATATAATGTATTTAAAAAAGAAAATTCATGTGAAAGCTCGATTTTAATCTTAATGCCAGACAAAAACAGAGTTAAAGTAGAAAAACAGAGTGAAAGTGATTGAACTATTCTACAGAAAGAAACAGCGGTAACTAAGTAGTTGATCGACTTTAGACGTCAAAATCTGACGTCTGTAGACGTCAGATTGTGACGTCTAAAGTCGATCCGCGCACTGTAAGAGCAAACAAATTCCTTAGTCTCCACGGTTACAAGTCCGCGTTAAAAGAGTTATATTGAGCAATAGGTAATTATTGTTGCTTGTCTTCGTAGCCCATAGTATAGGTAAGTATGTGGTAGCTACCTTATCACAACTGCTATCAATGGATGAAATAAACAAATCTTATTGAAGTGCTTGTACTTGGAAAATAAAGACTTCGCAACATGCTACAAAAGTATTTTTTATGTGAGCAATACGTTCAGATCTTTAGCTCAATAAACGTCTATCATGGAGAGCAGGAATGAGTGGGTGGCATCGTGTAACGAAAACAATGCAATAGTCAGTGGAAACAATGTAAATATTGATAACATAACTCAACAAAAAACATAAAGTAATGACGCTAAATTTACGGATCCGTGCATACAGATTTCTTGATTTATTTTAAAGGTAGCGTGAGTGAATGATGCTTTATGTCGATGCATATTGTCCTAATATATCGACATAAGTGACATCGGATTACATGGTAAATTGTCATCTGGATGTCTTGTTAAGGTTATGCATCCTCCTGACAGCAAGGCTCGCTGCTCCCGAGGTCGCATACCGAGACATTGCTGAATCAGTGTTATCATCCACCTATTGGGGTAGGGAGGATGATTTAGATATTGAATATTCATTATTTTTTCGAAAAATGCCAACTTAATGTTGGCCCACTGTCTGCCCACTGTCAGCCCACGCTGGCTCAACATTAATCCAACCCTGGCACATGTAACGTCTCGTGTCTGGTGAGATGTGGTGGGAGCTGTCTGTGATACTTCCTGTGAAATGCTCGGCCACCAGACATGTGTCGTTTAATGTCGGGCCGGGGTCGTAGACAGTGGCCCTGCATTAAAGCAGCACTCATGCCAGAGGTCAAACTTGGGTCAAACAGAAAAAATCTTTCTCGAAAGTCCCCACTCCAATAAATGATTTTAACACTGATTCAGCAAGGCCTCGGTCTATGACCTCGGGAGCAGCGAGCCTTGTGTGGGAAGATGAGGTTATGTAAAGTTGTGAGTTAATTAATAAAATAATTGAGTCATTCATTTATTCATTCATTCATTCAATTATTTATTCATTCATTCATTCATTGTAATGAAACTAAAGATTTCAAACGCGCCTAAATCTTCCGCGTCCCGGGCTCAGAGGCGCATTCATTACCTAATATCTCGACATAAGTAATAAGGGCCAAGGTTGGCGTATGTACAGCCAATGAAAAACATTTGTCCGGATAGGATCAGAACCAATACCTCAAAATTACTAACTACAGGAGAACTGAACGAGCCAGCGGAACCGGTCGACGTCAACCCGATGTTGGCTTAATGATGGCCCTCCGTCTGCGCCGTTGGTCCAACATTACATTGGCTCAATATTTCGTGTTTGTAGAGTTGCTGCCGGGCAATGCCAAAATACAGACAGTATCTGCTTACTTTCCCAGTAAGCAGATACTGTCTTTTGACTTTACAGATCAGAATGGTTTTCTGGAGCTCATATCTAATACACTCCTAGATAAAGCTAGTAAGTCACCTGGTCATTCCGTGTCTCAATGGCCAACTACTGACCGTATACGGTAAGCGTGACCCTTTGGGCGACAGATAATATATTCATATATCACTCCGTTTCTCAATGACAAACTACTGTCATTATACTGTAAGAGTAACCCTCTGGGCGCCAGAGAAGATTTTATGTCATTCCGTGTCTCAATGGCTAACTACTGACGTATACTGTATTACCGTAACCCTCTCAGTGGGAGAGACGCTTTTAAGACCTTAAACTGTTATTTTGCTACACCAAAATAATAGCTGAGTATACTAATCTACCGTAACCAATTTGTCACATGACTGCTCCGTCGTGCGACTCTCAGTTGGTAATTAAATACAAAATAATTGTCTTTAAAATTGTCAATTATATATTTTTCCAATTTCGGTTTTGAATTGCTCACGCAAACTCTAACAATTGAAAAAATAAAATATCAAGAAATATTTGTATTTTTTTAGTAGACATCTCCCAAACGTAATTATTTCATTAATTGAGAATATATTTCATTACTTTTACTGATATCCGCTTTGTTTCATAAACTTGTCTGCACTTTTATAGGGTTAATACTTTCATCGCGGGAACGTCAGAATCTGACGTCTGTAGACGTCTGATTCTGACGTTTAAAAACTATCACCGCACAGAAAGAATTAAAATATATATAATGGTCGTGGACCAATAACATAGGTATTCAAATGAACCAGAAAGAGCGGACTAAGACATTTATGATGATTTTGAAAAAAAAATGAAAAAAAGGTTGGTCTCCATGGTTTAAATAGAAAAAATCTGCGTTCTAAGGGTTAAACTTGTAGACGTTTACAGGGTTAAAGTACATTTCAAACCAAATAGAATGCCACTGAAATTGACAAAATACTTTGTGGTAGGTGCTACAGCATGTGGCCCTAATACGCTAGCGGCACACGTGTGTCATAGTAAGGGTCTCCCGACTGTTACTTTTATTGCTGTAAATTGTGTATCATTTATATTTCCTGTCAAATAAATAATTATGAGTCTGAGTCATCAATCAAACAAGTCAGGTTGTCAGGTGGCTGCCTTTGATATATAGATAAATATTTATAGTCATTGAAATCGCTGGAAATCGCCTTAGCAATTCCAGCTTCAACTGACGATGTATAAACGTCTGTAGCATGTCGGGGGTTAGCAGACACAGTGTGATATTAAATTGATTGACCAAATGATTATTATCAGATTAAATATGCCACCTGATGATTGTTGTTCCACACATTACTAAATGATGTGACAGTGACCTTGTTCAGGTCATTCAAAGGTCATGCTCAGGTCATTTGTAATTAGACGCAGTTGAAGTGACAAAGCACATTGTTTTATTTGGTCATGGCTGTCTTAACCCTTACAGCGCGGGGATCTGTAGACGTCAGATTCTGACGGCTAAAGTCGCTCCCCGCACTGTAAGAGTGCACTATTTCTAATGGCTGTAGACCCATGACATAGGTATTCAAATGAATTGGGAAGAGCTGACTAAGACTTTTATGATGATTTTAAATTGACTAAACCCTTTGGTCTGCGAAGTTTTCATTAAAAAAATCAGCGCTTTAAGTTTTAACGTCTGATGCGGTTGGTGCCTAAAGAGTGGGTGAATTGTATTTTCCATTGTTAACTCCTGTGTTGCTGGAACCGTATATAAGCATATAGTAGGTTTCAGGCATGTTTTAGGTCAGTAAAAAAATCAATAAATTGGATAGGTGGTTTTGATAGATGCTTAGTTAGTCCAATAATTCAATATTGGAGATACTGGAGATACTTTTTTCCTTAAATGTTGATATTTTTCGTCATTTGAAGCTGGAAATTGCGTTAGCAATTTCAGCTTCAAATGAATGAAAAATAGAAACAAACGATTCAACTGGAGAAGTGTTAAAATATTATTGGACTTAAGTTTACTAATTGTTGATGCACCTGACATGTATTTTTTTTTGTAAACCGTGACTGGAATTAGGAATCTCCCTTTGATTGACTACGAGAATCGTGAACCGTTTTATCAGAATACTTCCAAACACAGGCTTATATGCGGATTACAGATATAGGGAGCCGGGGTACAACTAAAACCAGAAACATTCATAGAGTAGTCTATAGCTTTAAATTAGCCTTGGTCTCGTGTCTGGTTTGTCCTCCCAAACAACACGTGTAAGAAAAAGTTATACCTGTGATTTCTGTCAGCTAAGACAAATAACGTTACCTCTCCCCCCTCCCCAGATATCCTGTGAGCTATGACTATACAGCGCAGGTAAGAACAGGTTACTACAGTTATTAATATGACTGGGTTCTTAGCCATATTGCTTGTCTTATCTCCCACTTCACATTGTCACAGTATCATAAGATAAAGACTATAGGCCCTACATAGTAAAAACAAATGACGGTATTTGATTACTTTACAAATGAGAAATTACAACTCTTTGTCTTTGTTTGCTATTTGCTGCTATAGAAAAGCAAACAGCAGTAACTGCTTACTTCACAAGTAAGCAGTTACACCTGGATACGCACGTGGTATACATTGAATAGACTATATAGTGCACTACTTGTATTACAAGTTGTAAGAATGTGCAAAGACAGACAGATTCTCTGTCAAATGTGCAGTTTCTATTGTATGTCTTCAAGCACAAGATAGACCAGCGCGAATGCGAGAGCGAAAAGGCAGCTACGCGAACCAACGAGCAATTTGACGCTTATTTCCTACGGAAAATCGGCGCGAACCCCAAAACTAACTAAAAAAACTTTGAAAGTTTTCGCGTTGTTTTGCAATGATACAAATGATGTGTTTTAATATTTTTGCAGTCGTTTTTGTGTACGCGTTGGTATGATTTACGCTTAACCCTCACAGCTCTGACTTATTTTTGTATAAACCATGGAAATCAAAGGTTTTTTTTTAATTTTAAATCATCAATAATATCTTAGCTAGCTTTCCACTTCATTTGAATACCTATGTTATGGGTCTACGGCCATTAGAATTTTTTATTTTTTTTCCGTGCGGGGACCGTCTTTATACGTCAGAATCGGACGTCTACAGACGTCAGATTCTGACGTATAAAGACGGTCCCCGCGCTGTAAGGGTGAAACTAGCAGAAAAAAACTATTGGACATATGCTAGTGATCGCTGTACAATTACTGTACATAAACTGTACAACAGAAATGTCCATACTCAGGTAAATTGTCGCGCCCACTCATTTATTGAGATAAGAACAGATAGTGATGTGTCTAATTAATCACATTCTAATCAAAGCCTATCACACAAGTAGCATCGACAAACAGCAGTAACTATTAACTTGCCAAGTAAGCAGCTAATACTCTTTGATATTTCATGATATTGGTGCGTGTTCCCTGAACATGACATCAAGCTGATAGATACAATACAGCGATACAGCTAATCTAAGTATAGGATAAAGCCTGAGGAGCTCTACATTCTTAGCTGTGATAAAAGTCGGGCCAAAGGCCCAGACCTTTATCACAGCTAAGAATGTAAAACCAGAGATATTATAATAACATAAATAATCCCTGGTAAAACCGCGAGGGTTTTAACTGACTTAAAACACATGCGACCACAATGAAGATCCCTCATAATCAACAGCTCGGTCACACTTGACTGATTATACTACCATAGGGCTTCTCTGATAATTTGTCTTTATTTGGTCAGCAATAACTCTCAATTATCGACTTAGAATGTCGTGGTCGGACTAAGAAAAGAATGTAGTGATGTGTTTTAAACCTGTATAATATACAAACATTTACTAAAAATGAGCAGATCTTTTTTTAATGGTTTCAAATTGTCGGGTTATATATATAAAAATGAAAAATAAAATATTGTTAGTATTCCGTCACTGGAATAAAAAGTATATAGGCCTACAATTACACGGGACGGGCAAAAAGTTGTAACAAATACAAATAAAAAATGGCTAATTTGACTAGTAAAAATAGTATTATTTGTATGCTTCAAACGTTTTAGTAGAATATAACTATTTCAAAGAAAAAAAAAAGATTTCTTTGCTGTAGGCTAATTATGGCAATGTATTTGAGGTTATTTATCTTCGGAAAATATATATTGTTTTCACTTAGAACATAATTTGATCAAATACAATTTTATGAAACATGCAGCATTTAGCAAATTATTATTGATATGAAAATACTCGGTCTTTTTCTGTATATTTCCGAAGCAAAATATATCACTGAATATATATCACCGCATATATACGCGGTTGCAAGATCATCATTTTAAATAAGTAAAATTGTAATAAGGCGGCTTAAACAAACAGTTACCATGGTTACAGGCAAGTTTTCAACAATATCACAATGTCATTCATATTCATAAAACAGTCACATGTATACGTGTTTTCAAACTTAAAAAACAGTTACATAAAAACAGTTACATACGTCTTTTCAAACATTAAAAAACAGTTACATACATCTTTTCAAACATTTTTCAAGGCAAATAAAACGAATCCAATTAATTGGATTTGGATAATTGTTTATTCTTTATAATAGGATATATATATTTTTTGGTTTTGAAGGGGTAAATGTATCAAAAATTGTGTTTTCAAAAGATCTTAATTAATGTAAAAATTGATGTAATATAGCAAGACAAGAGTTATCCTAGCTTAAAACATAATGAGCGATACACAAGTGATAT
>OZ024902.1:137402131-137422131 GCA_964017125.1 Flabesymbios commensalis
ACGGTTTATTTCACCTTAAAATCATCATAAATGTCTTAGTTAGCTCTTTCCGATTCATTTGAATACCTATGTTATGGGTATACTGCCATTAGAAATATTTCTACTTTTACAGTGTGGGGATAGACTTTAGTCGTCAGAATCTGACGTCTATAGACGTCAGATTCTGTCGACTAAAGTTGATCCCCGCACTGTAAGGGTGGGGTTTTAAGATAATCAACATTGTTTCACCATTCTCAAAGTGACTAGGCGATCACGTTAATGGTAGCCGCGTCGAGTTAAGGTTGAGACCAATGTATCGACGTTAATTTCGTGCAGGGCCCCGCGCTGCGCGCTCCTCATAAGGAATTAAAATATTTATAATGGCCGTAGACCCATAACATAGGTATTCGAATGGAGCGGGAAGAGACATTTATGATGATTTCAAATTGGAAAAAACTTTTAATCTCTATGGCTTATATAAAAGTATTTGAACGCGTTAAGGGTCAATAGTCATGGATAGTCATGGAGCTGTTTTTGCTGAGATATCTTACTCTAATAATAATTTAAAAATATAAATGAACCCATTGTTAATGCACTGGGTAAGTTTTAGTTTTTGAACAGCCATGACTAAAACCATTGATTTATATGGATTATAGATCATAAAGTCCCTTGGTTAAATTGGATGGTGGACTTGTCCCTGATGTATGTTAGGTAGCCGTCGCAGTCAGTAACCCTTTAACCGTCGGTCCCGATTATATATAATTTTTTCATTTGTTTATTAGCACATTAAGTAACGTTACCATCTTTTAAGCATGTTAAAAAAACGTGATTTCAATAAGCAAGATTTGAAAATAGTCAACCTCCATTTTGTCAAATCTGAAGAGTTTTCACTCTCTTGAAGCTGTGGATCGCGTAGCGAGACACAACTTCAAGTGAGTGGAAATTCCAATTGAATAATTTGGCTGCTAGAGGGGTAAACCAATAATGCAAGGTTTAAATGTAGTGTTTGTTGGGTTGTATTTAGCCGCCATTGAGCCACCGGGAACACATATTAAGTTTATCATAATTGTATTTTATTTCCATTAGAAAAGTTGAGATTTATCTTAACTTTTCTAATGGAAATTAGATGAAATTATGATAAACTAAATATTACCATTTTAATTAAGATGGGCTCGAGTGCCAGTATTCTCATACCAGCTACAATATATCGTAAGCTTTGGATTGGTCGAAATGGCCATCTCAACCAATCCAAAGCCTACGATATATTATAGCTTGTACGAGAATACGGGCCCTGGTTTTCATTCCTTCTGAGTTTTTTTTCCGCTGTCTGGTTTGCACTTGATGACACCTGAGTGAATGTTAGCAGGGCTCTACATAGGCGGCTAGCGGCTGGTACTAGGCCAATGTGTGTGGTATGACGCTGAGCAAGTATTGAGGCAATGCTGGCCCATCATCACATACGTTAGCCCAATGTTTCTGCTGCTGATTCAGCTACAGAAAACCTGTGAATCCACTAAGGGCATTCCTCACCCCCCCCCCCCCCCCCCTCAGGTCATCTGGGTATAACACAACACACATTTGAAATCCTCATAAAGTCTCTTCCCGCTTCATTTGCATACCTATGTTATGTGTCTGCGGTCATTATAACTATGAGAGTAATCATCATCAATGTATTTTGAATACCTATGTTATGGTTCTAAAACCATTATAAACATTTCCTTTTAGTGCGGAGAATCTGACGTCTATAGACGTCACATTCTGACGTCCACAGACGTCACATTCTGACGTCTGACGTCTATCCCCGCACTGTAAGGACTACACGGGTAACAAGGTCACAAAGGACGTTGTCCCACCACTGCTCCAATGTTGTGTCAGCATTAACGACCTACATACGACACTCTGGGATGATGCTGGCCCAGCATCTCAGACGATAGGCCAACATCAGCCTTACATTAGGTCAATGCTGTGCTGTTTTGTTCGCTGTTTTGCTGGCGTTTAAGGTTGGCCAACCATCCACGACGCTGACTCTTAGGGCTTTTTTAGCCCCAACGTTGCTCGATTGAGCCTGTATACACAATCGTGGGACATTATTTGGACGAAAATATGTTTACTAGAATATGTAAAATTTCAGCTACGAGATCGGATGCTCAGCTCATTTTCCAAACGTCATTAAAAAATCATGGGATTTTTCGGATCTCAGAGTCGAGATCGCTCTTAGTCACCGCCATGTTGATTTTTCGTGTAAAACGAATACATCAATCCACGGCAAACACCTTTTAAATATGGTGTGGGCACGTCTACGGCTAGCCAGACACCACCAGCATGGCCACCAGACCCCACCAATATGTCTGCAGTCTGTCCGCACTGATTGCTGGCTCTGCATCAATTATCGCACGTGTGGTCTGCCTGTCTGATCCAGAAAACAGCGTAGTCCACTGACGTCATAATAAAACACGTGCGTCACTAAGAGGTGTGGAGGTGGTGGGGGTCGTTGGAACATGCTGTAATAAACACTGACAGGAAAGGGCCATTTTTAAATCGCTGTCTAATGTGTGTCCTATGTTTCACAAAAATTAAATATATTAATATTAGTCTAATAATATTGTTTACATATACCAGAGTCTAGGCTATCAGTGTCATTAGTGGCTGTATGCCATATTTGCCAGGATAATTTCAAAGTTGAAAAGTATTTGTTTCGTAGCCCTGATTATTAGGCTCGGCCGTAGGCCGTAGCCTATTAGGTTTAATATGTAAACACAATAGCCTTGACCTCCATTGTTGTCACCGAGCTAGCTAATACAAGGATGTATGGGGAAGGGGGACTTTCATAACTTTATTTTCACCGAGCTCCCATTCAAAACGGTTTCCGGTGACGTCACTGCGTTTCACAGAATTTTGCCTGTGCTTGTGTCCTATTTAGGGGGAACTTTGAAACTTTGAAATGTTATCCAGCAGCACCTCCTATTTGGAGTATCAGGCTGGAGGGGGGAAAGGGCTGGTGGATTTAGTCAACCAGTTGACTCTTGAACGCTGTTGAGTACTTTTGTCTTTACAAGTGTTCGACAAAAAATATTATCGATTATATTTGTGGCTAAGAGCCTAAAGTTGGCATAATGTTGGCCCAGCATCGTAGACGGGGGCCCACCATTACATCAGCATTGGGCCGATGTTTAATGTTATCTGGTGTTTCTGGCGCCGGGATGACAAGCGTCACCCCCATAATACAGCAGTCAGAAAACCTGGTACAATCACCCAATGCTGTTTCAATGACGGGCCAGTGTCAAAGACTGTGGGTAAACATTGAAACAGCATTGGGTGAATGTATAGACAAAGTATACAGCAGACCCAGTGATGAATTAGTGTTGCGCCACCGTCGTAGGCGATTGACCGCCATTGAACCAGCAATAGGCTGCGACGCTGGCCCAACATTGAACCGGAATATGGTGGGTAGGTCTACATCTTCTGTACGAGGTACATCGTAGGCATGTATTGACTGAATGTTGGCCAGCACCGGCGATGGTGGTGGGAGGAATACACAACGAAGATATATTTGAACTTGTCTCCTTGATTCTTCCCTTAATTAAATCCTGGAGATTTAGGATTCTTGCCCATGAGGAAGACCAATACACTGTTATGTTTAGAAAATATTAAGCCGATTTTTTGTCTATAGCACTCAAACAGACTAAGGTCAAGCCTTGGAGTTCAGTAACTCCTTTTCTAGTTTTATATATTTAAGTACACATATTATTACAGTGTTACAATATTATTAGCTATCTTTTTGTTTTCAAATGCAGTTTTGAAAAATACACTGAAAACTCTGTTACTTGACAAAAACTTTTTTCCGCAATATTTTAAGCCTTACAGTGCGAGGGTCGACTTTAGTCGTCAGAATCTGTAGACGTCAGATTCTGACGTCTATATTTGATCCCCGCACTGTAAGAATACAAATATTTATAATGCACGTAGACCCATAACAATTGGAATCAGAAAGCGCTGAATGAGACATTTATGACGGTTTAAAATAGAAGAAGACCTTTGGTCTCCATGGTTCATATGAAAGTATTTCAGAGCTTTAAGGTTTAAAATTGGTAATAGTAGGCTAACCATATGACATTACTTTGCTTTACAATTGTCATTTAAATTGGAACCTCTACATATTGTCGCTTAGAACCTCTTTTGTTATACCGATGTCACATCAAAATATATTATCAGGTCCGAAAAACATAAACCAAAAAGTATTACGTTTAATCATTACCATAATATATATATAATTCTTTTGCTATTTGAATTGCGTTATTTTTATTTTTTTCTCGACATTTACTTCGTTGTGTTTATTTTCCTGTGATTAAAATCAAAATGTATTTTTTCACAGAGTTAACAAGATTCCCGATGTAGCGATAAATGCAGATAAAAATGATTTTCTAATTATTTTCTAATTAACATGAGGTTAAAGATTAATTTAGTTTTAAATTAATATTACTAGTATTTAGAATGATCAAAAGAATACGAAAATCAACAGAAAATCGCCCGCAATTTGGGATAAATAGAGTTGCGAATTGCAGACGGACCGGAAATCCGGGAATGTGCGTCACTAAGAGGTCACATCCCGCCGAGGTCAACTGGCCTCCAAGGACAAGGGGTCATAGGTGAAGAACAAGGGGTCAGAGGTCGCGGAAATCAATTTAATTTGTCTTGTTTAGAGAGTAAGTTAAGCTCAACTGTCATGTTAAGACAAACAACAGTAACTACAAATGCAAAAAGCAGTAACTGCTAGCTTTCTAAGTACGGAGTTACAACTGTTTGCCTTCACAGTAATGCGGTCAAAGTCAAAAAGCAGTAACTGCAGTTAGTTCCAAATGTAAGCGCAGTAACTGCTTATTTAAAAATCAAGCAGTTACTGCTGTTTGTCCTACTAATTCATATGTAACCGTGAAAAGCAGTAACTGAGCCTGAACTAATAAAATGTGAACTCACCAGAAGCGGTTGCCATGGTAACACATTATCGTAAACCCGCGCATAAACGTGCATGCAGTTAATAGTGAAAATCGCATGTTTTGGAGGTTCTCTGAAATAATTTTATGTTCGAATATAAGTGCATGTTGTTTTCAAAAACTAAGTACAAGGCCTGTCCTCAGTGACTCAGCCACCCACTCAGATATGCTAAATAACGTCGTGACGCAGTCCCAATGTTGGTTCAATACTGGGCTACAGTCTGCGACGCTGACCCAGCATTGAACCAACATTGGGACTATGTCAATCATTCTGATATTCAAATAACGCTGTCGTCACTTATGGTACTGATGGCTTTATCTTTACTTGAAATTGTATATGTAATAATCAATGTTTTATTATTTCACTGATAGACATGAACAAACGCCTAAATGTAATTCCACTAGTTGATCCAAGATGGATTTTTCCTGAATCTTAACCCTTATGGCCAGCTACTCTTGACTTACAATCCACAATCAACAGCAATCACGACTATAGTCGTTTGCAGTCTGTTTTATAAGAAGGTAATATCACAGTGAGTGGGAACTAAATAAGTGTTTAAACATCAAGATGTCAGGTCTCATATTAAACAAATATGAGTGATTTTCACCCACTTGAAGCTGTGGGTCGCGGTAGCGAGACACAACTTCAAGTTGGTGAATATATATTTTTTTTTATTTTAGCGGCAATGACTTATTGACACACATCTAAACAGACCCTTGCAAAGACCATTGCAGAGAGATTTAACCCTTTCGGCGCGAGGAACGTCTTTATACGTCATAATCTCACGTCTGATCACCACACTGAAAAAATGTAACATTTATAATGGTCGCAGACTCATAACATAGGTATCAAAATGAATCTTAAAGAGCTAGTTAAGATATTCAAGGTGATTTCAGATTTTAAAAAGCTTTTGTTCTCCATGGTTTATACAAAATAATTCAGCTTAGTTATGGTTAATAGTATGTTTAAAATGGAACTAACTAAGAAAGGGTGGACAGAGGTGGAGGTGTCACATCAGAGTGTCAAAGTGTCAGTATGAGTGTCAGTGAGGGAATAAATCATTGACTGAACTTAAAACTCACATTACTATACACAACGTCAAATTAAAACTGACCTACTAGGGTCGCGTGTTCTTCGCTGACTTCTCAGTAAATGTTCCAGCTGTTATTCATGTGATTTTGCAAACACTATTTATCAAAAGAGTCCCAACAGCCTTGAAATATCGTAAAATTATATAGCGTATTTCAAAAGTTATATCATTCAACATGTAGTAAATTGAAAATATGTCGTCCTTCTATAAAGCCATTGAACTAAATCTACAATTTTATCACATGTCAAAAGGTCTAGCTTTTGAAATATTCAATACAATTTTTGTGAAATTATTACCGCTGTTAGGATTTGACTGGAAAATGGCCTTTGCAAAATCGGTTTAATGTGACTTTGGATATAGTCTACCATTTTTTCAGGGCAAACGGTATATACACGATATATGTTTTCATGCAATGGATAGCATATGGCCTACCATACCCGTCTTCAGACCACTACGGACAAGTGCGAGCACGCGTCTGTTGACATCTATGGCAATATTGATGTCAGCTGTGAAGATAAGGTGGCTTCTTACGTTATGCATTATTATAATCTATTCATACAGCTAGATACCCTGATGACATCGCAAGGCTCTGACACAGTGACCTCCATTTTTAAATGTTATAGTTCTAATACATCAAAAGTTTACGTCTATTTTTCGTAGGCCTTTAAAATATTCGTCTCAATTTCATGACATCCGAGTTTTTTGGTAGGCAGCGCAAGTGTCGTTTTTACACAGCTGGCTGTGGAAACAAAATGGCGGTCAATGTGACTTGGCCTGCGCAGTAAATGAGTTAGGCGGCGTAGTCACACCGGGTAACAGCTAGACTATTATGGGTGCAAAATAAAAAACACACTTCACAACTTTGTATTTTCTATGCTCCAATAGAATACTCCATGTTCGAATATAAGTGCATGTCCTTCGTCTTGAAATATATTTTATATTCGACTATAAGTGCATGTACTTGTATTCGAACACTACATTCATCTTCAGATATAAGTGCGTACTCGCTAATGTTTGATCAGTTGATCTGACTGTGGCATGCAAAACATTATTTCACAATTCAAATCCAAGAAAAAAGAAAACACATGTCCTACTTGAAAAAAAATATCGTATGTATTTTTATTTGCAATAAACCCCTGAGAGATGAGTGGGGCTTTCATGTGATGCATCTGGCCGGAGGCGTCTGGGTTTATTAATGGATTGATCCTTTTTTTATGGTTCCATTTTTTATGGTTTATCATCCCGCTGATGTGCAATTCAGTGTCCTGGTACGTTGAACGCTGGATCTAAGGGCTGTAGGTTTGATCGTTGACTTGGCACTGCCACTTTGTTAAACTTAACCTTACAATGCTGAAATATTTTTGTATAAACAATGGGTACTCATGGGGATTACCTTGACAAAACCCCTTATTAAGCTAACCGGTTGTTCAGTCTATATTAATTTATTCTGGAAAAAGAACGTTGTTGGGGAAATGAAATAGCAAAAGGTTTTCACATACTTACCAGGGATAAATGAAATGAATGGGGTTTTCAGGCCATCTTTGTGCACATATAGGCTAAACTGGGCCAGGACAACCTCCTGAAGATGGTGAGATGAATGAGATGACGCTGCCCTCCAGACAAAAGATTCGAATCCTGGCTGTCTGAGGTCGAGCACGCTACCTTTCGGTCACGGAGGTCCCCCCCCCCCCCCCCCCCACAGTGGCCCCTCTTATTATGTCCCCAGAGGCTGTTCCACATAATGTAGAGAGCAGCGGCTCTGATCAGTGGCCTCTCTCAGTTTAGAACTTCTGTTGATGCCCACTGCTCCTCCAGCCTCTATTCCCCGGGGCACACGTCGTTGTTGCGACGTTGAATGAATGTCAGCGTCGTGTGCCCCGGGGAATAGATGCTGGAACAGCGCCTGAGTTCTGACTATCTTCTACGTAGTAAGCGAAACGCCAGACAGGCAGACAAACAGACAGACAGACAGACAGTTAGAGAGACATGTGATTAATCACTCTACCCCCTCCTCCTCTCATTCATCCTCTCTCTCTCTCACTCTTCCACTTGATTTTACAACCACTACAGCCATCTAATACCCAGCTCCACCTTTTAAGTTTTACGGTTGGGGTGATTTATTATTTACGCCTTTGCATTATATCATCCAGCTATTTCTCTACAATTCTCATCTCATTGTGAAACTCAAATAAAACGTCACAACATTTATGACTTAGGCCACGAAACTAATTTTATTCAGAATATGACCAAGTGGCTTGACTAGTGATGTATAAATTAGAGTAATGTACACAAAAACACACGATATATATCATTCAGAAATATTTGAAAAATGCGATTTTTGTTATATTTTCTTCTGAAGTCCATGTCCTTTCAAGGTTGATATATAAAAAAAGCCTAATTCCAGCATATGTCCTCTGCTAAGTCCAAATTATACGACCTGCGTTTTTTTTACGGGCAGATGCATCACACTAAATCACATGGCAGATGTCCATCTCACTAAGCCATATATATATAACCGAGGAATATTCCTTTATGTAACGTTGCATTTCTAAACTTCGCAGAAAAAAGTTTAGCGCAGTCTCATTATATAAGTCTGATGAGCTAAAACCGGCTCTAATCTTTTTATATGTACTTAGCCAAAGAAACCCGTTTGCTCTGTTTTTTTTCCAAGATGTATTTAGAGCTATTTTGATGAATTGATAAGATGCTATTATTGTGATTTCGTTCATTTTTCTGATTTGAGCCCATAAAACAAACAGAATAACTTAATGGATGCTTCGTTTGTCATCTTTTCAATGTGTGTATCATAGGCTTGCTGCTTTTTTGTGATGTTGTTTGGCAGCACAGCATTAATAATGCATTCACAGCATTCACATGGGGGTCATAATGTACGACAAAAAGCTGACATATAGGGCTGATCATCTTTAATCTATAATATATACACTTATAGTTCTAATGTATGTCTCAACTTATTTTCACACATCAATTGTGTACAATAATATATTACAATCATGCTCTTGATCGAATGTTTACACCCTGGTATAATATGGTGACATTCTGTATTAGATTTTGCATAGACATTGTCAACTGTGGACGGCAGGAGTATAATATTAACCCTTTCAGTGCGTGGACCATCTGTGGACTGTGGACGTCAGATTCTGACGTACACAGACAGTATCCGTACTGAAAGAATTACAATATTTATAATGGCATTTGACCCATAACATAGGCATTCAAACGAATCAGAAAGAGATAAAAAAAGATGAAACCCGAGTACAGAGGTATGTCCTACACCTGGAGATAACGTCAGCTAAGAGCGAAACCCGAGAGACTGCAGTGAGCTGCAAGAAAGAACGTGGAAATTGATTTGGGCGTACCCCCTTCAGTATGTTAGAATGGAAAAAAAACAAGTTCAATTTACTTACAACCCTCACACTAGATCTAGTTATTACTATATAATGCTTGGCATTATTTTACTACATCACTGTATATCATGTATATACTACAGTGCCATAATTATACATTTTTGTAAATCTTTAGTTTTCTACGCTTTCCAGTCTTTTTTGCTGCTATATATGATTTGTAGATCATATATAGTAGCTGTTTTATCTCTGGTTTTGGTGCGGGAAACAAAATGATAGACATCTATGTTCACATGTTGGCAATGGCCTCTAATTTGTTCAAGTAGAAATCATTTATCTGTTATTGTATAGCAATATCCAGCGTTTTATTATGGCGATGCCATGTAACATCATTTGAATTCTGTATGTGATACCATGTAAATTGTCGTGTGATTTTAGCAAATTAACCATCTTGTATATACATGTAAGCCTACAGATATATATTTTTATGACAAATAAGTGATGACTTTTCTTTATGTCAATAAAATATCTGTCTGTCTGTCTGTCTGTCATATATCGGACGTCTTTTGATGAGGACGAGATGTGTTCAAAATGTTGAATCAACGTACCCTACATTAATACGTCTGTCGTTGCTCCAGCGTCTCTGACAGATGCCCCGATGCTTTGCACGTTTTGCGTTTTCGACGTTTTGGTAAAGATGGCTAGATGTAGAGGTGGCGTCGAGCGAAAATTAAACCAACGCTTCTGACGTACGTCAGACGTACGTTTGACGTACGTTTGACGCTGATAATATCGAGCGTTACATCTGCTGTTCTAAGCCTTTAATTTATTTTATTTTCATCCACTTGAAGTTGTGTCTCACTGCCGCGATCCACAACTTCAAATGGCTGAAAATTACTCATAGTTGTTTCATGTTTAAACACACACATTTCATTCCCTATAACAGAGATTTGGACGACTAATAAAACAGATTAAAAACGACAATAGTCGTCATCAGCAGGATAAGGGTTAATGTTGTTTGGAGACGTGGATATGACGCTGACCGAACGCGAATTCCACGTCTCTGACGTACGTCTATGACGTATTCCCATGTTTTACCAGCTCCATCTGAACGCTTTTGTGGGCACGGAATTCCATCAGGTGGGCAGGAAAAAAATATATAAAAATATAACATGTTCTGGTCCTGTATAGAATAAAGCCCGAGGAGCTCTACATTCTTAGCTGTGGAAAAGTCCGAGGCCGAGGGCCGAGACTTTTTCCACCGATAAGAATGAAGTGATTCGAGACTTAAAACAAGTCAACTTAACTGACTAAAAACACATCCAACCATAATGAGGATCCCTCATAATCAGCAGCTCGGTCACATCTGACTGCTTATAGCACCAGAGGCCTACCATGATAATTGGCTTGTACTTGATCAACAATAACTCTCCAATCCCGGCTTAGAATGTAGTGGTCGGAAAAAGAAAATAATGTAGTGGTGTGTTTTAAAAGCCGACCACCGTTATCTAGTTTGATGGTATTTCAGAGACATGTAGTTTGTCTGGTATTTCGCACCTGTCAGTTCCACTAGCTGACTTTACATGTGTACCTGTCAGTCAGCTGTTTGTACTCGAGGCTATTACATGGCTAGCATTACACCAGCAAACACAAGAATAACCAATGCTGTTTTAATATTGGGTCAACGTCGTAGACGGTGGACCAACATAAAACCAGTAATGGGTCGATCGCCCATGCATCTGTACTCTATAGCCTATTACATGGCTAGCATTACACGCCCCTATCTGAAAATATATAACTATGATGCAATGTTGGCCTTGTGTTGGACCAGCGTCGTAAGCGGTCTGCCAACGTTAAGCCAACATTTGATTGACGTGATTTTTTCTTTTTTCATGGAAGTCACTCTGATCAGAGAGTCCAGTCAGCCAGACCAAAACACTGTGAGACAACTCACATAGTAAAGACGCGATATACATACAGATATAGATACCCGTCATAATCACCATGTTTACTATATTTACGGCATATTTCAAAGGTAGAAGGTTCATATGATCAGCAATATTAGAAAAAAACACTTTGTTTTGAAAATACTGTTCACCCACGTAGCGTTGCGTGTCGAGTCTTTTTGTTGTTGTTTAAATCTGGCACAACCGAATCTGGTTATCCCCGATAAAAAACAAACTGACATGTCTCTATTTTATTCTCAAGCCTAACAGCGGGCTATTTTTGTCATTTTAAGATGGTAATTTCTTGCGCAATTACAACTATAGATGAAAATGACCTAAATTAATAGAATATCCGAGCATAGTATAATAAATTAAAGAGTATAATTTTATTTTTTGTGATGGATTATATCAACTTTTATTGATTGTGATGCTAAATGTTCTCATAAGAGGCATACATTATGGCATGCAACATACATTATGGCATAGAACATTGATCTTTTGAGTTGTATCTACCAGTGTTTACTCTTACAGTGCGAGGATCGACTGTGGACGTCAGATTCTGACGACTAAAGTCTATCCCCGCACTGTGAGAGTAGATGGCCGTAAACCCATAACATAGGTATTCAAATGAAGCAGAAAGAGCTAACTAAGACATTTATGATGATTTTGTGAAATTCGCGAATTTTAAACTTCGTGAAAAGTCTCAAAATTTAAACACGCGAAAATCTCCAGTAATTCAGCGTTGTAGGGGGTAAAGCTCACTTTAGGATTTACCTTCGTGTGGGAGCGATGACTCTCAGATTTACACTCGTGTGGGAGCGATGACTCTCAGATTTACACTCGTGTGGGAGCGATGACTCTCAGATTTACACTCGTGTGGGAGCGATGACTCTCAGATTTACCTTCGTGTGGGAGCGATGACTCTCAGATTTACACTCGTGTGGGAGCGATGACTCTCAGACTTACACTCGTGTGGGAGCGATGACTCTCAGACTTACACTCGTGTGGGAGCGATGACTCTCAGATTTACACTCGTGTGGGAGCGATGACTCTCAGATTTACACTCGTGTGGGAGCGATGACTCTCAGATTTACACTCGTGTGGGGGCGATGACTCTCAGATTTACACTCGTGTCGGGGCGATGACTCTCAGATTTACACTCGTGTGGGAGCGATGACTCTCAGATTTACACTCGTGTGGGAGCGATGACTCTCAGATTTACACTCGTGTGGGAGCGATGACTCTCAGATTTACACTCGTGTGGGAGCGATGACTCTCAGATTTACACTCGTGTGGGAGCGATGACTCTCACATTTACCTTCGTGTGGGAGCGATGACTCTCAGATTTACACTCGTGTGGGAGCGATGACTCTCAGATTTACACTCGTGTGGGAGCGATGACTCTCAGATTTACACTCGTGTGGGAGCGATGACTCTCAGATTTACACTCGTGTGGGAGCGATGACTCTCAGATTTACACTCGTGTGGGAGCGATGACTCTCAGATTTACACTCGTGTGGGGGCGATGACTCTCAGATTTACACTCGTGTGGGAGCGATGACTCTCAGACTTACACTCGTGTGGGAGCGATGACTCTCACATTTACCTTCGTGTGGGAGCGATGACTCTCAGATTTACACTCGTGTGGGAGCGATGACTCTCAGATTTACACTCGTGTGGGAGCGATGACTCTCAGAATTACACTCGTGTGGGAGCGATGACTCTCAGATTTAACTTCGTGTGGGAGCGATGACTCTCAGATTTACCTTCGTGTGGGAGCGATGACTCTCAGATTTACACTCGTGTGGGAGCGATGACTCTCAGATTTAACTTCGTGTGGGAGCGATGACTCTCAGATTTACACTCGTGTGGGAGCGATGACTCTCAGATTTACACTCGTGTGGGAGCGATGACTCTCACATTTACCTTCGTGTGGGAGCGATGACTCTCAGATTTATCTTCGTGTGGGAGCGATGACTCTCAGATTTACACTCGTGTGGGAGCGATGACTCTCAGATTTACACTCGTGTGGGAGCGTTGACTCTCAGATTTACCTTCGTGTGGGAGCGATGACTCTCAGATTTACACTCGTGTGGGAGCGATGACTCTCAGATTTACACTCGTGTGGGAGCGATCACTCTCAGATTTACACTCGTGTGGGAGCGATGGCTCTCAGAATTACACTCGTGTTGGAGCGATGACTCTCAGAATATCAGAAGCAGCTGCTCAGCCAATGGCTGAACGTAGTTTATCTCTATAGCTGTTACATAATGGGTTGAAAGAAAGATTTGGTTATATTCATTTTATTTTCATACACAGTTTCCAGAGTCTGACATAGTCTGACATGTCTGATTGCGTTTGTCGTCAAAAGGATGCACCTGTTGTGTTGTCAGCAGGCTGACCTTGAGAGGTCAGGGTCAGGGGTGACTGACCCTGCCATGCAAGTTTGCTTCAGCAGTCAACAGTATGCACCTGTTGTATGGGAGCCGGACCTATATCAGTCAGACTCACGTTTACAAAGCTGGCCCTACATTCAACGCTTTACCTGGGATATTGACCGAAATCTGTGAAACGCAGTGACGTCACTCGGTGAAAGCAAGGTTATATAACATCCCCTCCCCCATAGTTCATTCTGTGAAACGCAGTGACGTCACTCGGTGAAAGCAAGATTATATAACATCCCCTCCCCCATAGTTCATTCTGTGAAACGCAGTGACGTCACTCGGTGAAAACAAGATTATATAAGACCCCTCCCCCATACTTCATTGTATTAGCCAGCTCGGTGAAAACAAAGGAGGTCAAGGTCATCGAGTTTCACGGAATATTGGATATGTAAGCCTAATTGGAATTGTCACCTACTTGAAGTTGTGTTTCGCTCACGCGATTCATAAATTATTCAGATTTAAAAAAATGGAGGTCAGCGATTTTGAAATATTGCTTATCACGTTTTGTCTTTACCATGCAGAAAAGATTTTACTTAATGTCCTAATAAAATATTGAAAGAATACTATTCTCATGACCGGGGATTGAAGGGTTAATCCAGTATGCTAATTACTGTGACCTCGTTTTGGTAGGTCAAATAAGGTCAAAGGTCAAGACATGTCCGATATGTGGCCGTTGACTCATATCCATAGGTATTCGAATGAGGTCAGATAGCCTTTATAGTCAACAGGACATAAGGATATCCCCATCGTCATTGTATATATTGGGCAACTATGGCGTACTTGGCAAACACATTTTAGCTAAAATATAAATCTCATTCAGAGGTCAATGAGAGACGAGATGTGAAGAAATTACATGAACTTTATTGTTAGGATTGTTGGTTCACCCGGCAATAGAACCGATGCTGAAAAAACCCCACGCAAATTTTTTCCTTCCCACCCACTCTTGCAAATGCAATTTTGTCGGGAGCCATCGTGACCGAGAGGTAGCATGCTCGGCCTCAGACCACCCTAGCTTGCATCCCATCTAGAGGACAGCATCTTGCCCATTCCATTGAGACACGGCCGCATGCTGCTTGATAACTAGAGGTGGGAGGACAGTGTGATCTGATTATCAGCTAGCCAGTAAACACAAAACATTCGTATAACTTTTATAGTGGGGGCTCTTAAGTCAATATATGAGATGAAGTATGCACTTCTGGATAAAATTGTGAATTTTGGCACACAGATAGGTGAAATCTTCCTGTACAGAAATTTTGATGGAAGCAAGTTGGTACGTCTAGTTTTTGGCCGCCATCTTGGTTTTCAAAATGGCCGACACTTGGGACCTATATTCAGCAATATTTCGAAAAGTAAGACACTTAGAGAGCTCATAACAAACTGATTTTTTAGGAGAGAACCCTGGAGATATCTAGATTAATATAGTAAACGTTCTAGAAAGTCCTTCCCAAGCACTCTGACATATTCAAGATGGCGTCCAAGATGGCCGCCAGGTTATAGTCATATTTGATAAATAGCGTCAAATGATCGATTTTAGCGCAATTTTCTTTTGTAATACACAATTTCAAATAGTTTCATGGTCAGTAAAGTTATATAGACTACTCTCAAAAAATTTGAAAACATATTTAACCCTTTTATCCCAAGAGGCTTTTTAGCAAACGCCCCTGTAATCTCTATTGGGAAAACATTAGTATTTATAATCAAATACCTAAATATTAATGGTGATGTATATTGGTGTCAGTAATACTATATTAAAAGCATATTAAAGGCACGCTTATATTGGTCATTTAATCTGTATTTTTATTTATTCAAGATGGCGTCCAAGATGGCTGCCAGTGTACGGGCAGATTGAAGAAATTGTGTAAATTCTTGGATTTTACATCAATTTTCTTTTGTAGTACATCATTTCAACTATTTTTATGGTCTGTCAGTCTATGTAAACTACTCTCAGACAACGTTAAGCAATATTTAGCACCTTGACATGAGAGTTATCAATTAGCGACATAGCGCTATACCAAAATGTAATTGGTGAACCACTTAGCCCTTAAACCTTTCCAGCTGTTTTTCTGGTGTGAGACTGATTTATGTTTTTGCGTGAATTGATAGATTTTAGCTCATTTTTTTTAATGGACCATTTCACATAGTTTCGTGATCAGTAAATATATATAGACTACCCCATCTATTTTGAAAATATATTTAATCCTTTTATCCCAAGGGGCTTTTCAGCTAACGCCTCTGTAATCCCTATTGGGACAACCCTATTATTTATAATCAATTAATTCCGTAATAATGGTGATGTATTGGTGTCAGTAATTTAGTTATAGTGAAGTCACACTTATTGGTCTATTAATTTGTATTTTTAATTATTCAAAATGGCGTCCAAGATGGCTGACAGTGTACGGGCAGATTTAAGAATGTGTGCAAATTCGGCATTTCAACTGGTTTTATGGTCTGTGAACTCATCTAAACTACTCCCGAAATTGTTGAACAATATTTAACAGCTGAACATGAGAGTTTTCATTTGGCGACAAATGCATCCGAAATGTAATTGGTGAACCACTTGGCCAATAAACTTTTACAGTTGTTTCCCAGGTGTGAAGCTGATTTGTGTTGGACGGATCATTTGATTATATATTGCATGTAAGTGTGATGTTTCCTGAGTGAACCACTTATTGTCAGTGTATCCGCATGGTAATGATGTCACCATACACATACTGGATCACAAACATTATCAGTGATACCTGTAACTTAAACGAATATACAGGTGCTTTAACACATGCACTGGTATGTCACCGTCGTTCAATTGCCGCTGGAAAGGTGGTGTATATATAATGACAGTGTATATCGGGCTCTTGTGTGAAATCTACTTTAGAGTTTTTTATTGTTACAGGGCTGCATGATAATTTTTATTCAAATCAAAAAAATATTATGTATTTCTATCCTGTCATGTTGTCAGATCATCCAATGGGACCATCCAATGAGTCGTGAGAAGCCTTCTCAACAAGTTATTGAGTATTTAACATGTTTCATGTGTTAGACATAACGCTGAACATTTACCAAGAGCTTGAATGGAACTAACGGTTTTCAAAATCAGCTGCTTCTGCCAATCAGGCTTAAAACTGACTATGTTGTGTATCCGGACTGGTGTCTAAAGACTCGTATGGAATGATGCTACGCCACTATTTTTTTCTCCTGTAATGTTAGAGGAGTTGGAATTGTTGATACCACATCGATGGGCTTTATCATAACCCTCTCCAGCCCCAAAAACACTTCAGAATTATCGGCAACAGCGTGTTGTGGTGCAGCTGACAAATAGAGAAAGATGTGCTTATTAGCAACTTTCATACTCCATCTGTGAAAACTGGCTGGCCGCGATGATTCATTTAGATCGGCTGTGTATTCGCAGACTGGAGGTGGCCATATATAAGATGTTTGAATCTATGCCAGACAATATTGTTTGTTATCGTGGTGTGCGTATACAGTGCCCAAAAACGTGTGCAGCTGATCATGCAGGGGCACAATTTCATAGGAATGTGCGCCATCGAAGCAGTACCATATGAAATGAAGATTGCCATATAACTGGCCATACTACTGATGGTGGCCACTATAGGAGAGTTGCAACCTTGTGTGACCATGTAATAAGTTTGTAAGTAAATCACATTTTACATCCCGATTTACTCCAGGATTAACAGGCTGGTAACAATCCATCAACATGATCAAGTATTTTACCATGTATGTCACAGAAAAGAACAGTCAAAGACACTTAACTGAGTAGTATACTGTATCTTAATATAATATACTGTACAGAGTGTACAATATTAAAAGTAAACTAAAGGACAGTAATCATGGTAACCACGAAGTTGCACCAACAGTTGGTCCATCAAACCAATAGTTTCAAAAGTTTGGCCCTGAAAAGAGCGCAGCCTCAAACTGGGTCAAAGTACCATACTGAAAGTAGACATATTTAAGTACAGTAGCTCAAAAAGGTATAACTAGAGCCCATGAGGATCATTTGCACTGAATTAGGTATTAATCTATCAAGTATTTTCTACCCATACATCCGTATCTAGGAACTTTGTCACACAATATCCCTATAGACACTGTCATTATATCTAAATGCACCACCTTTCCAGAAGCAATTGATTATCATCGACATACCAGTGCATGCATTAAAGCGCATGTATATTTGTAAGTTACACGTGTCGCTGACAATGTTAGTGATCAAGTATGTGTATGGTGACATTATTACCAGGGGAATGCATTCAAATGATAATTTCATTCAGACGAAAATTATACTCGCTGAAACCCCAAACGAGGACTGTACGCAAGCAGCACTTGGCATATCACCTACATGCAATCACATGTCACTTACATGCAATATATCTTCAAATGATCTTTCCAAACTTCCCTAAGCCAGCGATCTGATCAGAATGTGATCAACAGAGGAAGGTTTTGGTTAGTAGTCCTATGTCATACTCACTCTCATTAGTCTTCAACACATTGTTGACTATTATGACCAAAACTCTTTAATATTAAGTAGTTATTATTCATGACAGGGAAAAACGTATCCACCAAGATGATGATTAGGCCTACCCAGTAGACACAAAACATTTTTAGAAAATTTTATACAATGTTGGACCAACGTCGAAGACATAATAGGGGGTAGGCCTAATCATCTTCGAAAGATTTCTCTGGATCAGTCAACCCCCCTCCCCCCGGACAAGTTTTCCTGTATAGATGCTTTTGGACCAGTTTGCTTTTTATAACCCCCCTCCCCCCGGACCAGTTTTCCTGTATAGATGCTTTTGGACCAGTTTGCTTTTTATAACCCCTCTCCCCCCGGACCAGTTTTCCTGTATAGATTCTTTTGGACCAGTTTGCTTTTTATAACCCCCTCCCCCTGGACCAGTTTTCCTGTATAGATTCTTTTGGACCAGTTTGCTTTTTATAACCCCCCTCCCCCTGGACCAGTTTTCCTGTATAGATTCTTTTGGACCAGTTTGCTTTTCATAACCCCCCTCCCCCTGGACCAGTTTTCCTGTATAGATTCCTCTTGATCAGTTTGCTTTTTATAACCCCTCTCCCCCCGGACCAGTTTTCCTGTATAGATTCTTTTGGACCAGTTTGCTTTTCATAACCCCCCTCCCCCTGGACCAGTTTTCCTGTATAGATTCCTCTTGATCAGTTTGCTTTTTATAACCCCTCTCCCCCCGGACCAGTTTTCCTGTATAGATTCTTTTGGACCAGTTTGCTTTTTATAACCCCCCTCCCCCTGGACCAGTTTTCCTGTATAGATTCTTTTGGACCAGTTTGCTTTTCATAACCTCCCTCCCCCTGGACCAGTTTTCCTGTATAGATTCCTCTTGATCAGTTTGCTTTTTATAACCCCTCTCCCCCTGGACCAGTTTTCCTGTAGAGATTTATCTGGATCAGTTTGCTTTCTATAACCGCCCCCCCCCCCGGACTAGTTTTCCTGTATAGATTCATCTGGATCAGTTTGTTTTTTAAACCCCCCCCCCCCACTGGATCAGTTTTTCCTCCATAGATCCACCTGGACCAGTTTGTCTTCTTCCACTTACCAACATTCGTCACCCATGAACTGATCTTTCTAAGCAAATAACAGCGTGACTAATTTATTCACTTATCAATATAACATAGCTGTGAAGATTACCATGAACTTGTGGATTAAAATGGGATAAAAAGTCAACTTAAACATATTTCATTGAAGAGGAACGACAATTAGACTACACCGACTTTCCTGTTGTTTTAAATCCCATACAGCTCCTTATTATGGAGCTATTATTCAGATTTTGCCTCCAGTCGATTGTAAGGGATCGAAATTATCCTAACAAATTATTTATTCCAAACAGGCTCGGGGGTGTGCTAAAAATATGCAATTTTATTACATTTTATATAGAGAAGTTATTGAAACAAATTATTTTTTTCATGCAGGTTCGGCCCGAGATGATTTATTTCAAAAGTATTCCACCACCCCCCCCCCCTCCTAACCTGGAGATTGAATGGTGGATAAAACCAGGAAACTTAGGACACATAAGGCATTAACACCATGCTGTGTTAATGTTGGCCCATCGTCTATGATTCCGGCCCAACATTAACCCAGAGTTGCGTCGATGTCTAATGCTTGCAATGATTGTGTTTCCGCTCAAATACATCATTGGGCCGGCATTGT